>JAODAL010010834.1:0-103042 GCA_025379985.1 Phyllomedusa bahiana
TTTTTTTTAATTGGGGTTTGGGGTTTTACATTGGAAAGACCATCAGAGAATTTCTTTAGGCGTGGTGGGTGAACATGTGAATGATTCTCAAGCATGGTAGGATACCCCAATTGCAAGACACATATTTTAACATCATGGTGGCGATTTGAAATGTTTTTGGGGATTGCAGTTTTCCCTCCCTGTTCGGGGCGGAAAATGGGATAGGTGCTGCTTAAAGAGGGAAACCGAGTGGATTTTTAGACTCAAAACTGTCTCCCCACAAGGATTGAATGAACGGTTGGACTTCTGCAGTTTCATTTGAAAACCCTTGTTTCCGTCATTTTAGCCTTATCCCATTGACTAGTTGTACCTGTTTTGTCCTTTGTGTAAACTTGGCACAGCATAACTTCTGCTGCCTCTGTCTCGGCACCTGGCTTGTGTATCTGTCAGGTTGCCGGGGTTTACAGGTCAGCTGTTCGGGTCATGTGACCGGCTGCGGCGCCGAGACCAGAAGTGCGGGCGGCGCGCTTGGCGCTCCGGACCGCACTTATTGAAGGCGTGTGCAGTTTGTGACTGCAGCTGCCCCTTTTAACCTTAGGAGAGGATCCCACCATAGGTTCCGTTTTGGGGATAATCTGTCTAGAGGATCTTCAACAATGCGCCTGCATCATAGCAACGGTTGTCGGTTTGTGAGTATATGATAAATCCTGTGGGTCTGAGCAGTTTTTTCTGTTCACTTTAACCACATGGGATTTTGCTAAATCTATCCCAGCATGACATGTACTATTTGAGAGTATGGTATGCTTTTGATTGGGAACAGTCTTTTCTATGACACTTTGTGGTAGACTCATTGGTACATGTGAGGAGTGTATCCATTAAAAGTTTAATACCGGAGGGTTTGGGAAATTTCCATATACCAGTTTTTTCATAGCTTATTAAGTTATCATCCCAGGAAAAGCTTTTGGCCATATATACACACTTTGAATTCTTAATTGTCCTGATATCAGGAAATACCTCTTTAATCTGTGAGGTGATAATTTTGGGGTCCTTGTTTGGGACAGTTCTATATATATATTTATTATATATTAAAATATATTATATATATATATATATTATATATTTATATATATATATATATATATATATACACACACACACATATATATACATATACACACTCCACTTGACACGTTGCTGGGAATTTTTGCCGCATTTATTATCTCTAGAGAGTTGAGTGGATACCATACCACTTTCTAACGTTTTTTGATCTCCTTTTTACATAGAGGTTTGCAGTGGACAACATACCACTGTCCTCTATTTTTGGTGGAATGACTATTAATCCTCCACATACTCGGTGAATCAACCGTTTAGATAATTCTGTAGTATAGGACCTGAGGTGTTAGGTCCTTTATCTATTCTGGACCATTTTGCCCCGCACCTTTATATTTTCCATACCAAGTCCCCTGATGAAGTGTTGTGAGGGACATAGAAACATGTCGGGACATCTTTAAGTTTAGGGGCTTTTATATATAGGGGTTTTAGGTTCCGGACAGGGCCGCCCTTTTCGGGGCACACTCCCTGTGTGTCTATAGGGTGAGCTAGATTTTTTTAGGATAAGTTATATGTTATTTTTCTTTCTCATTTTTTTTTTAGAGATTATTATTAAAAGTGAAGTTTTAATACATGATTTATGTTGGTTAGGATCTTGTGTGATTGAAGCAGGATTTCTAAATGAAAAGCCAAGGAGAAAATACAAGTGAACGTACTGCTGACCGCACCCACATACAGTGACCGCTTTCTCTGTACACATACTGATGCAGGTAAAGCCAGCAATCACTGCATATGGGCAGGGACAGGTCTTCTACTGCCCCTTCAAGGGGTTGTTCCAGAATAACAGTTTATCACCTCTGCACAGAACAGGTGATAAATGCCTGATGCGGGAGGGGTCCCAACAATCAATAAGACAGCCCCCCCTCCTCCCCAGCATCAGGAGCACAGCAAAGATGTCTTGAATGGAGTGGTGGCCTTTCAAAGTATATAGTCCAGCACTCCACTATCCACCTCAGTCCTGTAGACTATAGAGAAGTACCCATATTCAGCACCTTCTCCATTGACAGACTTCCTCGCTGGTAAGGTATACACTTGTATAGATTGCGGACTGTATGTGGAAGCTTCTCCTGACATGGGTACTACCATGAAAACCAGGGTTGTGGAGTCGGAGTCGTGGAGTCAGAGCCTATTTTGCAGGAGTCGGAGTCGTCATAAAATGGACCGACTCCCAAAATACATAAGTTGGTCCAGTTAGTTTGATGCAGTGCAAAGAGCAATTTTATATACAGTCATCTTACCTATCTTATACATAAATGTGACCTGCAAGTACAGTCATGGCCAAAAGTTTTGAGAATGACACAAATATGATATTTTCACATGATGTGTTGCCCTCTGGTTTTTATGTGCGTTTGTCAGATGTTTTTATCACATTACAGAAATACAAGTGCAATCATATTATGATTAACGAAAGCTTTTTATTGACAGAATGAGTTAATGCAGCAAGTCAATATTTGCAGTGTTGACCCTTCTTCTTCAGGACCTCTGCAATTCTCCCTGGCATGCTCTCAATCAACTTCTGGACCAAATCCTGACTGATAGCAGTCCATTCTTACACAATCAATGCTTGCATTTTGTCACAATTTGTTGGTTTTTGTTTGTCCACCCGTCTCTTGATGATTGACCACAAGTTCTCAATGGATTAAGATCTGGGGAGTTTCCAGGCCATGGACCCAAAATCCTCTCGTTTTGTTCTTGAGCCCTTTAGTTATCACCTTTGCTTTATGGCAAGGTGCTCCATCATGCTGGAAAAGGCATTGTTGATCACCAAACTGCTCTTAGACGGTTGGGAGAAGTTGCTCTTGGAGGACATTCTGGTACCATTCTTTATTCATGGATGTGTTTTTAGGCAAGACTGTTAGAGAGCCGATTCCCTTGGCTGAGAAGCAACCCACACATGAATGGTTTCTGGATGCTTTACAGTTGGCATGAGACAAGACTGGTGGTATCGCTCACCTTGTCTTCTCCGAACAAGCTGCTTTCCAGATGTTCCAAACATTCGGAAAAGGGATTCACCTGAGGAAATGACTTTACCCCAGTCCTCAGCAGTCCACTCCCTGTACCTTTGGCAGAATCAGTCTGTCCCTGATGTTTTTTTCTGGAGAGAAGTGGCTTCTTTGCTGCCCTCCTTGACATCAGGCCTTGCTCCATGAGTCTCCGCCTCACAGTGCGTGCAGATGCACTCACACCTGCCTGCTGCCATTCCTGAGCAAGCTCTGCACTGCTGGTAGCCCGATTCCAAAGCTGAAACACTTTTAAAAGACGGTCCTGGCGCTTGCTGGTCTTTCTTGGGCGCCCTGGAGCCTTTTTGGCAACAATAGAAACCTCTCTCCTTAAATTCCTTGATGATGCGATAGATTGTTGACTGAGGTGCAATCTTGCTAGCTGCGATACTCTTCCCTGTTAGGCCAGTTTTGTGCAGTGCAATTTAGTCTGCACGTGTTTTTTTGGAGATAACCCTGGTTAACAGAAGAGAAACAATGATGCCAAGCACCAGCCTCCTTTTAAAGTGTCCAGTGGTGTGATTCTTACTTATCATGGTGACGATTGATCTCCAGCCCTGTCCCATCAACAACCCACACCTGTGTTAATGGAGGCAATCACTGAAACGATGTTAGCTGGTCCTTTTAAGGCAGGCCTGCAATGAATGAATGAAATGTTGGTTTTGGGGGGGGAAAGTTCATTTTCTAGGCAACTATTGAAATTTGCAATTAATTGCTGTTAAGCTGATCACTCTTTATAACATTCTGGAGTATATGCAAATTGCCATTATAAAACCTGATGCAGTAGACATTGTAAAAATTAACATTTGTATCATTCTCAAAACTTTTGGCCATGACTATTTAGCATCTGCTTAGTTTTGCAGATTCTTTCCTGTAACTGATTGTTACTGTTTTGCACTTAAAAATCAAAATGTTAATTTGTATTATTTTGTTAGTATTTGGGAAATCTGCCTTTGGTTTTCAGCACTACCTGAATCCTTCTGGGCGCTGAATCTGATTCAATCATATCTTGATCCCTGATCCCTGGTCTCTTCTACACATTCAAAAGATCAAAATATTGTTACCATTTTGCTTGTCAGTGTATGTTCTACCTAAATAGCTTAATTATTGTATCATAGAGTGATAAAGAGCCAGATGTTACCATTTTACTACAGTAAAGTTATCAAACATGCGCCATGTATGAGGGAGTCGGAGGCTTGAGAAATTGAGGAGTCGGAGCTTTGGCTTGCCGACTCCACAGCCCTGATGAACACGTAAAGAATTACCCAGGAATTCTAAAGAGAAATTTGATCTGCACATGGCATCATTATTATAGGCTTCCCACCCCAGACCTCCACAGGATATGCCACAAATATCGGATGGGAGTGGGTCCCACCTATAGGACTGTTTTCAGTGCTTGTAGAGTGCTGCTGATATCAGGGCTGTGGAGTCGGAGCCTATTTTGCAGGAGTCAGAGTCGTCATAAAATGGACCGACTCCCAAAATATATAAGTTGGTACAGTTAGTTCGATGCAGTGCAAAGAGCAAGAGGAACAGAGTCCGGCCAGTGCTACTGTTCCCATATCTTTGGCCTTATCACATGAGAAGTGTAATGGATGACATGGAGCAGGCAAAGCACTGCCCCAGGGGAAAAGATCCTGCTCCCATGGCAAACAGATTTCAGCAAAATTTTTCACCTGCTTTCAAAGTAGAAGAGTTTAACCATTCATCAAAAGTGACTGTGGCTGAGGCAATTCCTTTATACCCTGACATTGTTAGAGATGTTGCCCCTGTGGTCAACCCTAACCCAAGTTAGTGTAGAGAGGCCGTTCTCTAGCCTGGAAATAATGAGATCAGATGTGAGGTCATGTATGCAGGATCTGATGGAGACCATACTATTTCTCAGAACACTTCGAGACTGCAGTGTTTTGATATTTACAATTTTTTGTGTGTTCTAAAGTCTTTATCCAATAAATATATTTTACACTGACAAGCAAAATGGTAACAAGGTTTTTAAACTTTTGAGACGTTCGGGTTTCCCAAATATCTCACCATCCACTACAGCTTTTTTACAGAGGCTACTGTAATTTTATATAGTCATCTTACCCATCTACATAAATTTGACTTGCAAGTATTTAGCATCTGCTTTGTTCTAAGATTCTTTCCTGTAACTGCATTGTTACTGTTCTGCTCCTAAAAATCAAAATGTTAATTTTTATTTTTTTTTTATTAGTATTAGTATTTGGTAAATCCACCTTTTGGTTTTCAATTACTCCCTTTGAATCCTTCTGGGCTCTGGATCAGATTTAAGCATGTCTTAACCAAAATCTGATCCCAGGTCTCTTCTACACATTCCCAATGTTGGTACAGACTGGACTTTGGGCTTGTTCACACAACGTTTTGGATGCGTTTTACGGATCCGTTTTTAACCTGCGAAAACTGGATGCAAACTGCATCCAAAAAGCGAATCCAGAAAACGCAACAGCTGATCCTTTTTTGGATGCGTATTGGATACGTTTTGCATGCGTTTTACAGATCCGTTTTTTTGGATCCGTTTTTTCAATGCTTTATTTAAATCAATCTATCAAACTGCAATTCAAATATACTCTAACCTATCAATGACCAAGAAAAAAACTTTTTACCTGGTGTCAAACTGTACATACACCTATGATTTTGGAACCCGCCTTCCCCCCTATTTTTTTTTTTTTTTTAAATCAACCAATAGTTTTCAAACCCACCCCATGTAAATGAATTAACAAGAATCATTTATAAACTAAATATATATTTAGTATACATATATTTATATGCTAATATATACACACATTTATATATAATATATATATATATAATATATATATATTTTATTTCACATTTATATTTATAACATTTATATAAATATAATTTATATTCATTTATAAAAATAAATATAATCCAAACTTTAAAATTCAAATTTTATATTTAATTTTAAATCCAAAGCGTTTTTACGGATGCGTTTTTGACATCAAAAACAGATCCAAAACGCACCCAAATGTATGCTGCGCTTTTGGATCCGCTTTCGGGATGCCAAAAGCGCACTCCATTATTTTTCCCATGGGGATTTCTCTTGGGGTAAAACGCAAGAAATTTACATTGTCAATTCTTAAAACGGATCCGAAAAGCGGATCGCGAAAAACGCATCGGTGATCACTCGTGTGAACAGCTAGGCACTTTTGCCATTGAAAGCAATTTTAATCACACCAACAATTGTTAGATCCGTTTGGCGGATCCGTAAAACGGATAACAAAAATGTCGTGTGAACAAGCCCTTAGATAGAAATACAGCTTTTTCTTCAACTCTACCCACAAGTGTTCAAAAGATCAAAACATTGTTACTCTTTTGCTTGTCAGTCTGTTCTACCTAAATAGCTTGATTATTGTATCATAAGGTGATAAACAGCCTGTTACCATTTTACTACAGTAAAGTTATCACTCAAACATGTGCCGTGAATGAGGGAGTCAGGAGTCGGAGGTTTGGCTTGCCGACTCCACAGCCCTGGCTGATATTGTGTTGTGTTTGCATAGCTTTTTACTGCCACACTAGTGTGCACCTATACTCATTTATAAAAAATTGTTTAGGATGTGCTGACCCAACTTTATTTTTAGACTATTCGTATGGGGTAGTGGCTAGCCCCCATTATGGATGTGAGTGCCGCCCATCCACATAAGCCGTTTTTAATGAAGGGGAGTTTATAGCTGGGATCTCCTCTCCCCGAGATGTGGAGGTCTGAACAGACACCAAATTACATATAGAGTAGACCCCATCGTATTAGAGGTCACATTGTTGTAGCAGATGGTCTTAGTATTTTTATATAGGCCGTTTCACACGGCTTATTTGCCGAATTGGCGCCGTACTCCGCGCCGGATTTTGCGCTGCAGTACGGCGCCAATCCGTCGGAGTAATTACGGGTAATCCACTGCTCTCATAGAGAACATGGATTCCGTCGCTCCTACCCCTCGGCAAAATCCGCCGGGCGGGAAGAAAGATGCACATCAGCCGCAATAAAATCCTAAGGCGGCGATATGCGCCGCCTCGCCCTTATTCGGCGGCAATCCGGCTCGCAAATCCGGCGTGAATAAGCCGTGTGAACGGGGCCTAAATGTACACTAAGAACCTCAACTTTTCATGTATTCAAAAGTAGCAGAAATGCTTTTTCAAGAAATCCCTATTCCCTTTGACTGTTTTTTAGTGCTTTTAGAGTGCTGCTGATATTGTATTGTGCTTGCATTGCATGCTGGTGTGGCAGCAAAAAGCACTTATATTCATTTTTAAAGAAATTGTTTAGGATGTGCCGACCAAACTACTTTTAAACCGCCTACAGGACCAGCACTTCTCTGGAAAACGAGCCCCTGAACTTCTCCATATAAAACAGGCAGGTGGCTGCGCATTCATCTCAATGAGAGCTCCAGGCAAACCACTCGACTGTACTCTATACTGGCACAGAACAGACTGGAGAGTGCCGCTACCTGTCTGTTCCATATGGAGACATTCAAGGTCCATCCTTAAAGGGGTTCTCCAGGAAATGAAGATAAATACATAAACTACATGTCAATGAAAAAAATGCCTAAATATCTTTAATTAGAAAAGTCTGCTCATTTTGTCTAAATTATTATAGCAGAAGAAAATGGCCATCGGCCAGCTTCCTGTGCAGAAACCGGCCCTCCAATGCAGAGTACAGCAGTAGGACAGACTTATCTCCTAGTTAGGCTGAGTGGCATAACTGAGCATGTGTGCTGTGCTCAGTCAGCCTGATAGACTTGTGGTGTGATGGACGGCTCTGCAGTGTCAAAAGGAGATGGTTTGAAATACAAGTGTGATTATGTATGTCTCTATACATTGCTATATAAAATACATTTGGTGTGGATACAGTAAATAAATGATAAAGCTCAACTGGGAGAAAGCAGCCTTTTGTGGGAAGTGAAGTTTTTAAACCGTGCACCTAACTGTAGCTCCGCCCACCAGCCCAGTGTGGAGAAAGAGCCAACATGGCAATACTATGCAACTACAGCATTAGTAAGTAATTCAGTCACTGGATTGTGACAGATTCACAGCTTGTCTTAAATATTCCTTATTTTTAGTTTCTCATACTACCCCTTTAAAGGGAATCTCTCTGATGGTTTATACTGCCCTGTCAGAGCAGGATGAGATGGAAGAGAAGCCGAGCTCTGCGATATGCAGATTTTTTTTGATTGGGAGCAGGATTCCTGAATATAAAGCAGAGGACTTAAGAGTAAAAACAAGTCCTGCTTACCCCGCCCACATAGTGATCGGCAGCTTTCACTATCATTGGGTATACAGATCTGCCACACACTATGTGGGTGGGGTGAGTAGTACTTTCAGTTTCACAGATTCCCTCTGCTTTTACTCAAAGTCAGCATCAAGTCATATAAACCTATATATCAGAGCTCAGCTTCTCTACCTCTATCTATAACACTCTGCTCTCAGATAGGCAGCATAAACCCCCTTCAAGGTTCCCTTTAAAGGTCTTAAAGTAGGGGGCCCCACATCTTTCAGACATTTTGGGAATATGTTATTGACAAGTTATAAAATGCCTGAGATGGAAAAACACTCAACCCCTTAAGAGCACAGCAATTTTTCCTTTGTGATTTCCTCTATGCCTTCAAAGAGCCATATTTTTCCCCCCTCATCTACACACACATAAGGGCTTGTTTTTTGCTGGACCTGATATTCTCTTAAACTGTACCATTGACTGTACCATATACTGTACACTGGGAAATGCAATCATTCTTTGTGGCATGGAAGGTGAAAAAAAAACTATAATTGCTTTGTTTTGTGTGGGTTTGTTTGAAGAAGTTTGCCTTTGGTATAGAAAGGACAGGAAGCAGGTCAGTACAATTGTGGCAATAAGTTTATATAGTTCTCATTAAGCTTGACCACTTTTAAAAATAATATTTTATAATTAAAAAAAAAAAAAGACCAAACAAGTTCACTCTTATTAGAGCTGTGAGGTAGTTCATTTTATGTGGGGTAAGGGCCAGTTTTCATTGCTACCAACCTGCAACTTTTACATCTTTAAGATTTTTTTTATGGTCGTAATCATGACAAAAAACAAAACAAAATTCTGGCTATGTTTTTTTAATTTTTTTTTTTTTTTTTTAAACACCGTTCAATGTGCAGGATAATAATGCTGTGTTAGATCAGACTTTCACAGACACAGTGATACCAATTACAGGTTTGTTTTTTTTTTACAGTAGTGGGAATTTTTCCCCCCTTCATTTTTACATAAAGCCCCGGTTCACACGGCTTATTCAAGCCGTAATTGCGAGCCGGATTGCGCTCACAATTCCGGCTTGAATAAGGGGCGGGGGCGGCCCGCCGGCCCCATAGACTTAAATTACCCACAGCGCGTATTGCGCCTGGATCACGTGCATGCCAGTTTCTCCCCGCCCGGCGGATTCGCCGAGCGGGTAGGAGCGACGGCATCCACTGTTCTCTATGAGAACGGTGGATTACCGTAATTACTGCGACGGACTGGTGCCGTACTGCAGCGCAAATCCGGCGCGCAGTATGGCGCCAATCCGCACCGAAATAAGCCGTGTGAACGGCCCCAAACATTTAGTCCCCTTAGGGACAACTTTATACAAGCAGTTGCTTGTAGCATTTAAAGCAGCATATAAGCATTTCATTGGTCTGCTATTACACCCTGCCTATGGGGCGGCATCCATGGAGGCCTTCATTAAGCCCCTAGTCAGCATGGCAATCAAAAAGCAACAGACCGCAGCCCCACTGACTAATCACTTTGATGCTGAGTTTACTGTGGTGTCTAAATGGTTCAATAGTCAAGATGGGAGAAGGCTTCGATCTCTAGCAGTGAGTGTCGGCTAATAGCAAGCACCCATCATGTATGGAGCAGGCTCCATAGCAGAGAATTAAGGGGTTAAGCAAAACTGGATGAGGAATAGTAATAAATAGGATACTTGTGTCCCAGGATCCGCTCTTCACATCCCCACACAGGAGGCGCTCCCCAATCCGCCTCATTAGCGTTGCTGAGATTATGTGCTTGCTCTCTGCCTTGTACACCACCTATTTTTCGTCACAAAAGCGCCTGAAAGTGATATCACCACTTTACACAGGCGTACATTACGCACTGAGAAATATGATCATAAAATCATCGGCGACTGCATGAGGCCAGTGATTTTACACAGCACTCCATCATTGCTGGACTTTTTAGTTTTTATCGTATTTGCGGGAACTACTACTGAGCAATTACGCGTCAAAGTACAATCCGTAACCCCGCAGTATGAACGTACCCATATAGAGCGCCAGCCTCTCCTGTGTGTCAGAAGCAGAACCTAGAAGTGAACTGAATCCTGGAGAGACCGGGAAGCAAGTAGCAGGTTCTTTTCTTCCTCCCTGGCTCCATTTAATCAGATGAAGCTGGAGAATAAGTAGAGAATACCCGGCACACCTTGTGAGAATAGAACATGAAAGCTTCAGCGTATTAAGCAATACGCATAGTGGAAATACAGTTATGACCCCACAGTCTGCTGCTTTGGCCCAATCGAACATCATCAATGGAACATGTAAGGTGTGAACAGGAAGCCAGGACCTTACAGTTCCCTTTGATGAAGGCTGATTGAGCCAAAGCATCGGAGAGTGGGAGCAGAACTGTATTTCCACTATACGTATACTTCCAGAGAGCTGAAGCTTCATGTTATATTTGCCAATGTCGCTAGATGCACAAGGTGTACCATGGATTCTCTACTTATTGGATCAGGAGCCTATTAGCCAGGGCTGTGGAGTCGGGAAGTCGGTGCCTATTTTGCAGGAGTCGGAGTTGTCATAAAATGGACTGACTCCCAAAATATATAATAAGTTGGTCCAGTTAGTTCAATGCAATGCAAAGAGCAAGAGAAATTGGGTCCTGCCAGTGAAACTGCTTCCATATCTTCAGCCTCATCACATGAGGAGTGTAATTGATGACACGGAGCAGGCAAAGCGCTGCCCCAGGGGAAAAGATTCTGCTCCCAGGGCAAACAGACTAAAGCAAAATTTTTCACCTGCTTTCAAAGAAGCAGAAGAGTCCAACCATTCATCAACACTGACTGTGGCTGAGGCAATTCCTTTATACCCTGACATGTTAAAAGATGTTGCCCCTGTGGTCACCGCTTTGCCCCCAACCCAAAGTCAGTGTAGAGAGGCCGTTCGCTAGCCTGGAAATAATGAGATCAGGTGTGAGGTCACGTATGCAGGATCTGATGGAGGCAATACTATTTCTCAGAATAAATTCAGAGACTCCACAAATGTTCCTGCAGTGTTTTGCATATTTACAATGTTTTTGTGTTCTAAAGTCATATCCAATAAATATATTTAACCCCGACAAGCAAAATGGTAAAAGGGTTTGAACTTGTATTTTCAGGCTCCATATTTTCACCATCCACTACAGCTTTGTACATGGGGCTACTGTAATTTTATACACAGTCATCTTACCTATCTCATACATAAATGTGACTTGCAAGTATTTAGCATCTGCTTAGTTCTGCAGATTCTTTCCTGTAACTGCATTGTTACTGTTTTGCTCCTAAAATCTAAATGATATTTTTTATTATTTTGTATTTGGGAAATCCAACTTCAGTTTTCAATACTGCCGGAATCCTTCTGGGCTCTGGATCAGATTCAAGCATAGCCTGACCAAAATCTGATCCCAGGTCTCTTCTCTACACATTTCCAATGTTTGGTGCAGACTGTCCCTTGGGATACAAATACAGCTTTTTCTTCAACTCTCCCCCACAAGTGTTCAAAAGATCAAAACATTGTTACCCTTTTGCTTGTCATGTCCCGTTCTACCTAAATAGCTTGTTTATTGCATCATAAGGTGATAAACAGCCGGATGTTACCATAGTAAAGTTATCACTTAAACATGCGCCATGTATGAGGGAGTCAGGAGTCGGAGGTTTGAGAAATTGAGGAGTCGGGGCTTTGGCTTGCCGACTCCACAGCCCTGCTATTAGCTTTTCCCACTGAGCATCTAAAGTTTGCGACACCATCATATCTACATTACTGGACAAGACAAACGCCGCTGCTCCCGGTCTCTGTTGTACTGATTGACGCTGTGACGCTCCACACCACCTTAGGCTCTGTCTACACAGCAATGTGAAAATGACACCCAAAACAGCATTTTCACTGGACTGTGCCGCACCGCCAGGCTTCTGCACAAAAAACAAGGTGGGATTTTGGGTTCCTGGCGGCCCAGTACATTGCGGCTACAGAACCGGACAGCGGGATATACATGTTGTATATTCCGCTGGAGGGTTTTCAGTTGATGTTACCCTACATAACAAATCCATGCAGTATAGACTACAGCACGGATTTTCTATTGAGGGCTACACAGCGCAGACTACAGTCAATATTTCAGGGGATTCAAAATACCGAATCCGCAGAAAAACCGACCAAAAACAAGTGCTGTGTAGACATGGCCTTATACCCGCTCCCACCCACCACAACTGCAGACTTCATAAAACAAGGCCCATTTCACTACAGGCCATGTGTTACGACACATTATACAGGAGCCATTGATGAAGTTAGACGGGCTGCCCGGGCAGCCAGTGATCACCTCAGGGGCACATGTCAGCTCCAGGGGCAACACTCACTCAATGATACCAGGGGCCGCCCGGACACAGTATGGGGTGTGACAAGCATAGAATGACTTTCAGAAGTGAAGGCTCCCTTCCCCCCCACACAGCCCTGACGGCCGGGACAGCGCCCCCCTGACGGCCGGGACAGCGCCCCCCTGACGGCCGGGACAGCGCCCCCCTGACGGCCGGGACAGCGCCCCCCTGACGGCCGGGACAGCGCCCCCCTGACGGCCGGGACAGCGCCCCCCTGACGGCCGGGGCACGCCCCCCCCGACGGCCGGGGCAAAAAGCCCCCCCCACGGGAGGCCCGGCCCCCGAAACTTCCTGTCTTTGTCTGTCCCGGTAACCTAGAAAACCTGACAAATAAAAACTGAGGTACGCCCAGAAGCCGCAGCTCGAGCCCCCCCCCCACATGACCCCCGGGTGCCCGGCTCGCCACCCCATTCCCCGCCCGGGCCCCAAAAAACCCCCCTTTCTTTTCCACAAAAAAGAGGCCAAAACCCCGCTTTTGGGCCCCCACGAACAACACCGGGGCCCTCAGCTTCTGTGCGGGAGACCCCGGGGCCCCCCCCGCTCCCCGGGGGGCCCAAACTTTTTCCACTTAACCCCCCACAGGTCCTGCCTGCAAGTTCCCATGGGCCTTCCAACGGCTCCCCCCCCACCGCCCCCCGTTTTAGCGCCCCGGCCCCCTAAGGGGGCCCCCCCCAGCCCCGGGAAAAACCGGGCCTTTTTAGTCCCCCCCAGCTTTTCACTGGGGCCCGCTAACCCCTCAGGAGGCACCCCGCCTTGGGTGACACATGTAATTTTGACTGGTTCCGCCCTTTGCTTCCCCTTTTAAAATTAACTTCAAATTAAAAAAAATCAATGAAAAAAGCTTTTTATTTAACCCCTTTTTGGTCTAAGCCCAAAGTTGGGGGGTTTTTAAGGGGGTTTTTTCACTACAAAAAAATCAGCATGAAGGGGGATTTTTTGAAAAATTTTTTTTTTACATTTTTTGCTTTTTTTTGGTTTAATTTAAAGGGGAAAATTTTTTGTCTGTTTTTTTGGGGGAAATTTTTCTATGGGTTTCCCGCACACCCCCCCTATGAGGGGGCCTTTTTTTCACAGTGCGTTTTGGGGGCATTAAAAAGGGAGAAAGGACCCGCTTTAAAAATACCTTTTTTTTGTTTTGCATTTATTGTTTTTATTTTTCAAAACCCCGTTTTTTTAAATGTAAATTATATTAAAAAAATACTTAAAAAAAACCCCTTGATTAAGGTGTATGTTGAAAAACTACCCTCCTTTTTTCCATAGGGGGATTTTACAAACGAAAACACCTCAAGAATTGACGTCACTTATTTTTATAAATGTAATTGCATCCAAAAACGGCTCGCAATAATGCTTGTGAATTATACTTCATGGCAACGGCCAGGAGGAGTTTACATTATATTCACAGAAGGAAGATTTGAAGCTTGTCTGATTAAACACACTACATTATGGCCAAAAAACGCTATGTGAACAGACCCTAAGACTATGTTCACACGGCTTAATTGCAGGGCGTACAGTACGCCCCGCAATTACGTCGGGAGTCGCGCTGATCGGCATATACGGTAGCCCGCTGGCCTCACAGACATGCATTACTCATTTTGTTTCTAGGTAGAGGCTTTTTACAATGGTATAATCTGTTAGAAAATTGTATGTTTTTCTGTTAGGGTATGTTCACACGATGTACTGCGGCGCATACAGTACGTGCCGCAGTACATCGTGTGTCTCGGTAGCTTAGTGCATGCTCCTGCGGTGCAGAGGGGCCGGCAGCCCGCCCGCCCCATAGACATGCATTACTCGCGGTGTGGAAGAGCCGCGAATAAGTGACATGTCACTTATCTCCCCGTGCGTACAATACGATCGTGTTGTACGAGCGGAGAGAGGAGGCGTAATGCATAGTTCTCTATGAGAACTGTGGATACCGTAATTATGGGGCGTATTTCGCTTGTATTAGAGCGCAGTACGCGGCGAAATACGCTGCGAAATGTGCCCCAAAATAAGCCATGTGAACATACCCTAATTATCTGATTAGCTGAGCGCAAGGAGTGACGTCACTCCATGGATGGAGGGCGCAGTACAGAGAAAACTAATTATCTCTAACAACATTAGCTTCTGTGTACAGGTAAGCTACTGAATTCAGTCCTCACAGCACAGGGGTTTTGTTTAATAAATATTAGCTTTCCTGTATGCTGAATATGCTAATCACTGCTGCAGAACCACCCACACCCTGTGGAGACAGAGTGAATGTAAACTGCTTGTGACTCAGTGAAACAGCAGGATGAGAAAAACCCTTTAAAATGGGTAGTGTCACTTTGTGAAATCTCGCAGTGATCTGAACATACATGTGAATGAGGAGGGCAGCGCTAACAGCGCCTTCCTCATTCACTTCTATGGGAGCTTTGAGTATAGCTGAGTGTGTGCTCAGCTATATTCGGAATTCCCATGGAAGGGAATGAGGAGGATGCCACTAGCATAGCCCTCCTCATTTTCATGCATGTTCGGAGCCAGCGGCCAGTGAAAAGGATTTCACAAAGTGAGACTACCTCTTTAAGGACAAAGCCCCTTTTTAACATAATGTTTTAATGCTTTTACCTATCCATGTGATTTTGAGCTTGTTTTGAAAACTGTAAGCAACCAAGCAACTGTAAGCAGAGTTCAGATTTCATCTCCTATACTGATTGAAACATTAAACACTGGCTCTGTTTGGGTTTTGTATGGGCAACAAAAGTCTCACTTTAGAAGTTTCATAAAAGGGGGCCTATTTGCTTTAAAGGGGTTGTCCACTACAAGGATTGCTTTTTATTTTAAAGATTTTGAAAAAAACAAGTCACTTTGAAATATGTCTCCATTAACAGTGTCCTACCTATTCTGAGATATCCCCTCTTGCATTGGCTGCATCACCTCCTCCGGTTGCTATAGCTGCAGATGTGTTCAATCTCTCATGATAGGCTGCCAGCACTGGTTGCTATAGCTAAGCCCTGGCTTTACTGCGCCTGTGAACCCAGAAAAACACGTCCCTGAATTAAAAATGAAAACCAAGAAAACAGAACTGGGGTAAATGAATCAATGTGTGAACAACGTTTTTAACTGTTTGCTGCCCACTCGTTGATTTTAAAACCCCAGGCAATGACTTTACATCTTTGCACAGACATTCTACATATTCAGCTGTCGGTGATAGCTGGCTCTCCACAGAGAAGACAGAGACAGTTTATTACCATCCCTGCCTTCGAGATCGCTGTATATACAGCGCTCAACAAACAAATAAGTGGTATATAAAAAAGCCCTGAAAAGTTATTTTTAAAATAAAGTAATAAAAAAACAAACCCCAACAATAAAAATTATTAGAAAAAAAAAATAACAGCCAAGGCACAACTTTTAGCTCCTAAAACTTTATATCACCTGTATATAAATGTTCGTGACTTAGCGCCACTTTTACTGTTAAAAAAATAAATTAATTAAAAAATATTTTTTTTATTTTTTTACTATTTTCTATTAGTTCAATAATCTAACGCAAATAAGCCAAATACCAATCAAACCTGTGTATACTAAGAAAAAGCAAAATGTACCTGATCAGGAAGGGTGTTAAAAACGGCTTAAAGGGGTTGTCTCACTACATTGATTCATCTTACCTCAGTCCTGTTTTCTTGGTTTCTTTTTGAATTCGGGGGCGGTTTATGGCTGCTACTGGGCTGAATAAAGCCGGTCTGTATATAGAAACCTGCGGGCACCCTATGGGAGAGATCAAACGGTGTGTAGCTTTTAGCGATTGAGGGTGATGCAGCCCGAAAAAGGGGAGATATCTAGGAATAGGCAGGATATTTCACCCTTTAAGTTGGTAATTAATTTTGACCGATACAGTGCTTGTTTATCTGGGAAAAATATCAAAATGTTGTGAAAATGTTAAAATTTCCGCATGCAAGAAAGACAGTTATACCAGACAAGATAGTTAATAATTAACATCTACCATATGCTACTTTATTTTGCCATAATTTTTTAAACGTCCTTTTATTTTGTTTACGACATAAGGGGGCTTTAAAATTTGGTAATTCAGCTATTTTCAAGAAAATTTGCAACACAATATTTTTTTGTGGGGACCAGTTCAGTTTTAGCGTGGCTTTAAAGAGACACCCGCATAAATGATTCCATTTTAAAAAACTGCACCCTTGAAATGTGAAAAAAAACTGATTTTAATACAATTTTAACTAAAGCATGGTAAGTATTAATAGAAGAACACAATTCAATGTCAATTCCCCTGGTTTTACCGTTATTAGAAATATCCAATATGTGGCCCTTTGGGGCCCGGTTCACCGGGTTTTTGCCCACGAATTGCGGGGCGGATTTCGCCCTGCAATTAAAGCCCCTTTCCTTGCCGGGGGGCGCCCGCCGGGCCCCCTAGACTTCATTTTTCATGACGGTAACGCCCAAATATTCATGAACTTTCTCCCCGCCCGGTTTCACCGAGCAGGAAAAGGAGAAAAGGGTCCCACAGTTTCTAGAGAACGTGGATTTCCCT
This sequence comes from Phyllomedusa bahiana, assembly GCA_025379985.1. NCBI lineage: Eukaryota > Metazoa > Chordata > Amphibia > Anura > Hylidae > Phyllomedusa > Phyllomedusa bahiana. The sequence goes on from JAODAL010010834.1 coordinate 17,238, forward strand.
AAAGGCTGGGGCGGATTCCAGCCGTTTGCAGCGCATATGGGGGCAATACGGGTGCAATCCGCTCTGCAAAAAGCCGTGTGAACGACCCCCTTTGTATAACATTTTTTCTGACCCAACCTCAGAATGAAAGGGCACCTACGGGTTTTTGGGCCCCTCATTTTTTTATTAGGATATTTTTTAGGCACCATCTCAGACTGACGCTGTTGGGGTTGGGACCATCCCCTACAAACCTTGTGTTTGTGTATATACAGGGGTATATGGTGTATATAATTTGCACATAGGTTAAGGAAGGGTTACATGACGTAGCACCTTATTTGGGGGCAAGGATGCTTTAAGGGTAGCAGAAGGAGAAAGCATGGCTGGGCCTTCAGCCAACTGAGGTGAGGAATGGGGCTGCAGGTCACATACAGCTAAAAGTTAGATCTGCCATGTGTTGCCAGTTAAGTTCAGAGTGCAAGTGTTACAACAGTTAAGTTTGTTTCAGTAGAAGAGATTCCTTGACCACAGGCTGGCTGTAGATCAAGGGCAGGATGCTCCTTACATCTGAAAACACTCATAGGAGAAGGGGAAGAGGAGATAGAGAGAGAAAGAAAGAAAAAGAGATAAAGCACCTGAGAAGTGGGGTACAGTGCAGCTAAAGAGAGATAGAAGAGAAGATAAAGTTGTGATACATGCTGCAACCTGGTGGTGGTATGGCCACGGGAAGTCTTGGGCTACAACAGCTGGAGAACGCTTCAAGCACCCAGTAAACGCACAGTGTGACAGCTGTGAGTAAAGCCTGTTAAAATATTACAGACCCCAGATTAGATCTCCTAAACAAATACAACCCATTCCCTAAAATAATAGAAACCTCAGAGCAGACACCTTAAATAAATACAGCCCCCCCTAAATTGACAGTCCCCCCCCAGTTTTAACCCCCTAAAAAAATACAGCCCCCCCCCCCAAAGGGTTAATATTTAAACCCCCAGCCCAAAAAAATGGAAAAAATACAAAAAAAAAAACCCAGATCACCGGTCCGAAAAAAACCAAAGGGTTGCGGGGACCCTGTCCAAGGGAAAAAAAACCCATGGAGCGATCCAAATAGTGGGATGAATCCAGCAAAGTTTGTTGGTCGGTGGTCGTTTTGTCCCTTTCTTGCCACACTATGATTTTAATCTCTCAATAAACACGTTATTTTACAACAGAAGCTTTGCTGGATTCATCCCACTTTTTGGATAACCTTTTAAGATAAACAGATCCACCGGGTTTCCCTGGTAAACCCAAACCCAAATTTCCCAACCCTGTTTCATAGAAATAGAAAAGGTAATCTAAATTTTGTGGAGGGGCCCCGCAACTCGGGACCCTTCGGCCCGGGTGTGTTGGATGGGGCGGGTCCCCAGGTAGGTTCCCTTTTTTTTTGTCTCCCCCCCCCCCCCCTTTCCCCCTTTTTCCCCTCCTTGTTTATTTTTACTTTCAAGTAAAGATTTTGGGAAAAAAAAGCGAACACAAAATAATACCCGGGGAAAAAGAAACCAACGGTCCCGGGGCACTTGACCCAACTTAAACCGTGGGGGAAAGGCCCCCCGGACTACGATGCATGTAGTTTCCCGGAATTGAAATGTTCTTGTCGGATTGAGTTACCAACTAAGCTTCCCATGTTTTGGAGATATGTATACTTTCTTTTTTTACATAACGTTATTTTTTGGCCCAAAACTGCCACAAAAATTTTTTTACCTTTTAAACGTGTTTGCAAAAAAGAAAAACCAAAATTGGAAAAAAAAAAAAAAAAAAAAAAAAAAGATAAATACAGATCCAAACCACATCCCCTAAACAAATACAAACCTCAAACTAATCCCCCAAGAATAAAAATTTTCAATCTTTCCCCGCTAGTTAATTAAAAAACCCCTTCCCCCAAAATTTTAAAAAACTCCACAAACCCTCACCCAAATTTAAAAATAGATCCAACAAAAATCCCCTTAAAAAAAGCTAGATCCCCCTAAACCCGATAAAACCTCAGACTAGATCCCCTAAACAAATTTCAAAAATTTAGCTAGATCCCCTTAAAAAATAAAGATCCCCGACGACCCTCCCTTTTTTGAAATGCTAGATCCTCTAAACAGATACAAACCTCAGACTAGATCCCCTAAACAAATACAAACCTCAGACTAGATCCCCTTAATAAATATAGATCCTCTCAAATTAATAGAAACCCCAGACCCGACACCTTAAAAAAAATCGATCCAAAAACCCCAAACCCTTTTAAAAAAATACAGGGCTTTAGATTAATTTTCCCCAAACAAAACAAACCTCAGAACCCGAATCCACTAAAAAGGGGAAAACCCCACTTAGATCCCTTAAAAAACCCCGAAACCGAAAAACCCCAAATTAAAAAACAGACCCTTTAAATATAGACACCAGACTAGACCCCTTAATGAATGTTGGTTGCACGTCACATTTGTGATACATGTTTTTGTAGGTCTAGATGGTCCAACGAAAGCCTAAAGTAGTTCCACCTGGTCTCTGCCATATCATCGGTATCCGCAAAAAAAAAAATTTTGGGGATACACAAGCTACACTTTTCAACAACATTTTAGTGACATATCATCTGCTGCTTCATATAGGAGGGTGTAAACAGATGTGCCCCAGCCTTAAAAAAATTCATTCAAAACAGACTTCATCTCCATTTCGTACTATTTAACTCAAGATGGGCCCCCCCCCCCAGAAAACCAATTTAAAACTTAATCAGCCACCAAACCCATTGTAAAGCTCTTCTATAGGGAAATTCCACAGCGGAATGTGGAACCTCAAAAGAAGCCTCATCTCCATTAAATTAGCCCCAAGACACATGCTCCCAAACCCCCCAACTTCAAAGACTTGAATTAATCCAACCCAGCCCCACGTTTTCCCATATTTCAATAATTTTAGGGATCCTTCATAACGGTCCAGGCATTCATATCTTAAAGTAAGGGGAAACCCCCCCACAATACCACACTCCCCCTGCTTTCATGAGGGAGGGGGGCCGAGAAATCCAGAACTGGACCTAGGGGGTCCATAGGATAGGGTGTCTGGTACCCGGGGCGTAGTTTAGGTCCAGCCGGTTCTGATGGTGGCACCGGCTCGGTTCTGTGCCAATGCCCTGCCGCGTTATGGTCCATTTTTGTGTTTCTGTCAGAAACTGCATGACCAGAATGGGAGGAGTTCATAGACCGTCCCAGGCGTGTGTGGGGGCGTGTAGGGGGCTGCCACGTGGGATGTCCCCTCACAGATATAAGCAGCGGCTCGGGTGTGCTCAACGGTTGATCCATGGAGGGGGGTACCTAAGAGCATTTCCAGGAGCATCCACACACAGAAGCCAGGCCACATAAGCCCCCCATGTTGGCCGAGCACCAAAGGTAACTGGACACATTTTACTGCCTTTGTCTGTAACCCATACTTATATTTGCACCTCTGACTCTTACCTGTATATTATTATCCTTTTGTATATATTTGTGTAGTGTGCCCTCCAAGGCTAATTAAATCTATAAACTTTAATCTGATTAATCTGTCTTGATCATGGGCCTCACACGCCTAGTACTCGGTCTATAATAAAATACTACCCCAAGGTTGGTTTCTGGCCTTGTTATAAGTCGGTAACGGACCGGTCTTATAACTAAACTAGAAACTGGTGGCAGCCATTGAGGATTCTGGACGAGGAGAGTGTTCTCTCGTCCTCTCTGATTCTCTCTGTGCCCATGTGGACAGGGGTTAACAGTAGAACAGTATCTGGCTGACCTTGTGCACCCCTAGGGGGCAGTGCAACGTCACGATACACCCCAAGTCAAGCCGTCGACCCTCAAGTGGGCCGGCGGGGCGGGATTTTTCCTGACAGCCCAATACAGACTTCAGGCCAGACATCCAGATGATTTCTATTCCCCATTTCTGCACCTTCCTTCCCCTTACTGCTGCTGGTGGACCCATTAGGAGAGCCATTATTGTATGCTGTACTGCAATATATTATTATTGCAGAACAGTGTACAAGTAATCACATTTTTTAGTGGTCAAGTACCCTAGGGGAACTGAAAAATAACGTTTAAAAATAAAAAATATATATATATTAAACGTTCACAACACCCCTCCTTATGCCATTTTAGAAATAGAATAATACAAAAATGAAAATGTTAAATATAATTGGTCACACCGTCTGTGAAAGTTTGATTTATTAAAGTATACATTATATGTCCCATACAGTGAACACCATAGAAGAAAGAAAAAAAATTAAACATTTTTTGGGGTCATATCATGTCCCCAGAAAATTAGAATACAGAGTGATCAAAAAGTTGCACATTTCCTAAAATGTCAGCAAAAATTCAGACAACAAAAAACAAGCCCTACTCAGTTCCCTAAATGGAGAACTATAAAAGTTATTGGTCACAGAAAATGATGCTGCCACGCAAATTTAGCAAAAACATAATGAAAATTTTTAAAATTTGGTATTACTGTAATCAAAGAAACCTGCAGAATACAAAAAGCATTTCATTTATACTGAACAGTAAACTCCATAAGAATTAGACCCACCCAAAAATGGCGCAATTAAGTTTTTTTATGTTCCACCCTACAAATAATTTTTTTGTTGCTTTTTGAGTACATTATATGATACAGCCATCCTGTCCACAAAAAACAACCCTCATACATCTATGTGGAAAATAAAAAGTTATGGCTCTTGGATGGCAGGGAGGAAAAAAATAAAAGGGAAAAAAACAAAATCCGTGGCAGCAATGGTTAAATAAAACCCCAATTATACAACCCCAATTTTGAAAATCTCCCCCCCGGGGGCCCCCTTTTTTTTTCCCCCAAAATTTTTTTTGGGGGAAACCAAAAACCCCTTTGGGGTTTTCCCTTCCGGGGGGTTTTCCCAAAGGAAATTTTAAAACCCCAAAATTTTTTTAAAAAGGGGCCCAAGGGGGTTTTTTTCCCCCAAGGGGGGGGAAAAAAAAAAATTTTTTAAATTTTTCCCCCCCCCCCCCCTTTCCCCCCCCTTTTGGGGGAAAAAAAAGGAAAAAAAAAGGCACTTTTAAAAAAAATTAAAGGATTTTTTTTTTTCCCCCCCAAAAAAAAAAAAAAAAAAATTTTTTTTCCCTTTTCCCCTTTAAAAAGGGGGGAAAAATTTCCCCCTAAAAGGGAAAAAATTAAAAAAACCCCCCCCCCTTTGGGGCCCCAAAATTTTTTTTTAAAAAATTTTTTTTTAAAAAAAAAACCTTTTAAAATTTTTTTTTCCCCCCCAAAAATTTCCCAAAATTCCCCATTTTTTTTTTTAAAAATTTTTAAAAATTTTTTTCCCCCCCAAAAAAAACCCCCAAAATTTTTTTAAAACCTTTTTTTAAAAATTTTTTTTTTTAAAAAAAAAAAAAATTTTTTTAAAAAAAAATTTTTGGGGGAAAAAAAGGGGGGGGCCGGGGAAAGGGAAAAAAAAAAAAAAAAAACCCCCCCGGGGGGGTTTTTTTGGGGGGGGGGGGAAAAAAAAAAAAAACCCCCCTTTTAACCCCCCCGGGGCCCCCCCCTTTGGGGCCCCCGGGGGCCCCGGCCCCCCCCCCCCCCGGGGGCCCCGGGCCCCCCAACCCCCCCCCCCCCCCCTTATTACCCCCACCCCCCCCCCCCCCCCGGGGGGGCCCCCCCCCCCCCGGGGTTTTTTGGGTTTGGGGGGGGGTTTTTTTTGGGGGCCCCCTTTTTGGGTCGGGCCCCCCTTTTCCCCCCCCCCGGGGGGCCCCCCCCCGGGTTTTTTTTTTAAAAAGGGTTTTTTTTTTTTTTCCCTTTTGGGTTTTTTTTTACCCCCCTTTCCCCCCCTTCCCCCTTCCCCCCCCCCCCTTTTTTTCCCCCCCCCGCCCCCAACCTCCCCCAAAAACCCCCGCCTGTTTTTTCCCCCCCCCCCCCCCCAAAAAAAAAAAAAAAACCCCCCCGGCCCCCCCGGGGGGCCCCCCCAGGGGAAAACCCCCCCCCCCCCCAAGTCCATCCCCCCTTTTCGGCGGGGGGCTTGGGGGAAAACCCACCTACTTAATTCCGTTTCCCTGGTGTGGGCTTCCCTTCCCCCCCAATCGCCGCGGGGTGACCACGGATCCACTAAACCCCTCCTTACAGAAATTTTTACACAGCGTTTGGTTTTTTTTTACATTTGGGCGCCTTAAAACGTGTTTTGCTGGGCCCCCCCCCTTTGCAATATCTAAAACTATTCCCTTGTGGATTATCCAAGTTCCCGTAGGTTTAATCCATTTCCCCCTGTTTTTGTCTTGGAGAGACAGGGGGTTTTCAACGTTGGCCCCTCTAAAGCAATTTTAAAACGGCACATAGATTGGGTTTTCGGGATAAACCCAAATCTTTTACTTTTTTCAACAATAGGGTTTAAAAAATATCTCACAAAAGACTGCCCCCCCAGGGAAAACCCGTTCCCTTTTTTGGTTTTTGAACAATACAATGAGAAGGGTTGGCCAGGAAAGGGCAAACTCGCAGGCCCTTTCCCAAAATGGCGGCGTCGGTTGCGAGAAAGTTCAAAATCACAGAAAAAAATCTCAAAGGGGCCCCGGGAGCCATATTTTTAAAACATATAATGTGAGACCTTTGGGGAAAACCCTTTTTCCAAAATACAGTGAGTCCCCGACTTAAATTCCCTTTCCAACTTACGCGCCCCCCAGTTACGAACCCGGGGGGGGAAAGACGCAAGCCAGGACAGCTACAAAACTCTTGGGCGCGTGGTGGCCCGGGCGCTGTCCCGCGATCTTCGCACTGCATGCAAATCCGGGGAGCGCATGCAGCGACTCTCCAGTTTCCCGGGTCCTGTCCCCCCCCCGGGACTGGCCAAAAGTCCCGGGCACCGGGGGGATCGCTTCGGCTAAAATGTTAAATCCTCCCCGGGAAACCCTAGAGCCAAGCCTCTATTGCTGCCCTTTCCAGCCCCGAAAGACATCACTGGCCGTTTCAGGGAAAAAAGGAGCCGGAAGGGGAGCAGCAGGGGGGTGGGGGGGCTGGGTGGTATCTGTGTTTTTTTTTTTTTAAATAAGCCCTAACTATACCCACCTAAGGGGGACATAGCTGCCTTGGGGTTAAAATAACCCGCCCATGGGGGACAAACCCCGCCTATGGGGAACCAAAACCTGCTTATTTGGGGCAAAACTGCCTATGGGGACATAACTGCCTATGGGGGACATAACTGCCTATGGGGGCCATAACTACCTATGGGGGACATACCTGCCTATGGGGGACATACCTGCCTATGGGGACATAACTACCTATGGGGGACATACCTGCCTATGGGGGACATACCTGCCTATGGGGGACATAACTGCCTATGGGGGACATACCTACCTATGGGGGACATACATGTCTATGGGGGACATAACAGCCTATGGGGGACATACCTGCCTTTGGGGGACATAACTACCTATGGCAACATAACTGCCTATGGGGGACATACCTGCCTATGGGGGACATACCTACCTATGGGGGACATAACTGCCTATGGGGGACATAACTGCCTATGGGACATAACTGCCTATGGGGGACATACCTGCCTATGGGGACATAACTGCCTATGATAGATTACAGCACTGCCCCAAGTGCGGGATGCACAAAACAGACCTCTGGCATGGCTTGTGGGAGTGCACTTCTTCACAAGAATACTGGGATAATATTATTAGGTATAATTAAGGTGCACTTTGGGGTCCAGTTACAAACGCAGTATGACCTTCTGATATTTCATTCTCCTAGACCTCCAGAAGATGGCAAGGGAAATTCTTCAAGGGGGGGGAAGATGATACACCAAAATACCCCGGGATTAGTACACATAGCTCTGCTTGCTGCAAAGCGCTGCCTACTGCAACACTGGATTAAACCCACCTTGCCATCTTCCACTGGGGTCATGAAACAGTTAGAAGATTATCTAGTTGCTGTCAGGCTTGATACAGAGAGACATAAGGAAGCACGCACAACTGGTTTTTTCAAATGCTGGAGAACTTATATTGAATCTCATTACTCGGACAAGGAGATCAGGGTTCTGATGCAAACCTTCAAATACACAGGGTGGTACTGCAGGGAAGGGATTGGTGGTACACTAGGGAGGCTCCAAATTTGAGGCACGCAGCCACAATAGATAAAATGCACCGGTTTGGCTTAGCCGGGGGTCTTTCACAAGTGGCCCTTAGGCCATGTTCACACGGCTTAAAATGGGCCGTATTTCGGTCCGTAATTACGCGCCGAAGTGCGCCAATTAGGGGCCCGAAAAACGGCCCATTATTACGGTTAATTCACAGTTCTCATAGAGAACTATGGATTAGTCTCCTCTCCCCGCCCATGGGCCAAAACACATCGCTGATTTTGCTGTGGAGGGAGACGCACACAAAAAGGGTTGTTGTTTGTTGTTATTTGTCTGTACAAGTTTGATTATGTCTTTGTACTTCTTATCAACTCTGTACATGATATTTCAATTATTCGGGCACTGGCCTGAAATGTATACTCATGTCCTGATCTGTACCGTGTCAGAGTTGTTTTGTTATATAAAATGTGAAAAGCAATAAAATGTGTTTAAATAAAAAAACAAAAAACGCGTTGGCTGCATCATTGAAATTACGCGCTTGCTACCGTGTGATTTCAATGCGAATACGACGCATAGTGCCCGAGGCAAATTTCTGCCTGCTATACTTTATTAGTTCACAGAGCATATATGCCTGAAATAATTGACATCAATTCTTTTTAAGCAAACCGAAAAATACGAGAGTTAAATATGCATTGTGTGAATGATGGCACATACTTTACATTGCAGTCTATAAGAAGTGTTTAGAACATTGTTTTGGCTGTAATTCGGCATGGATTTGAAATAAACGCCAAAATATGTTAAAAAATACGCCGTGTGCATATATCCTTAGCCAAATCTGTAACCAAACCCAATTATGCCAAGCCTCCTCAGACCAGCGCCAAAACAAGAGTGGCGTTGCCAGGGTCTATAAAGATATATGTCCATGACTGTTTATTTCAGTAAGTATTGGTAGATAAGCTACGGATAAATCCTGCATGCTCAGTTCCATACACATTATAACGCTTTGTGCAGCCAACAACTATGGGGCAGATTTATCAATAATGTCTACCACTTAGGCTACGTCCACACGGCAAGGACACAATACTGGTTGGATTCTAATCAGCATCCGACAACAGTGTCGGACTGGGGGGTCTGGGGCCCACAGGGGAGTTGATCTTGGGGGGCCCACCCTACAGTACATGAAAATATTATCGGTTTCTCGGACATAAACGCGCCCATTTTACCACATAATGCAGTGTGCAAAACAGAACTGTATTGTGTAGTACAATAGCAAGAGAGTCACACATATGTCACAGTCTAACATATCATGGGACCAGGGCTAAGTAGCTCCATCCATACCCCCTCCCCCACATACATATCCCCCTCCACCACATAAAATATCCCCTCCACCCACATAAAATATCCCCATCCCCCCACATACAATTCCCCCTCCACCCACATACAATACCCCCCTCCACCCACATACAATATCCCCCCAAACCACATACAATATCTCCTCCACCCACATACAATACCCACTTCCCTAAACCCACATACAATATCCCCCTCCACCCACATACAATATCCCCTCCACCCACATACAATATCCCCCTCCACCCACATACAAATATCCCCCTCCACCTTTCCCTTGGTCACGACCCTAGCTACCACCTAAAATAAACACCAGCAAGAAAGTAAAAGTGTAACTCCTATCACGGGGTTTAATCAGGGACACATGTACGCGGGCATTATAGCCTACAACACTGCCATATAGAGAACAATAGAGGTCAGACACCAGCTCAGGTATAACCTAAAAAACACCACCATATAGAGACCGCATAGAGGTCGGGAACCCCTGCTCAGGTAAAAACCCTACAACCCCACCATATAGAGACCGCCATAGAGGTCAGACACCAGCTCAGGTATAACCTAAAACACTGCAATATAGAGACCACAAAGGTCAGCCCACCAGCTCAGGTTATAACCTCAAACCTGCCATATAGAGAACCACATAGAGGTCAGACACCAGCTCAGTTAACTAAAACACCACATATAGAACCGCATAGAGGTCAGCCCACAGCTCAGGTAAAACCCTAAACACCACCATATAGAAGAACTCATAGAGGTCAGACACAGCTCAGGATAACCTACAACTGCCTTAAAAACAATGGGGGCGACTCACTCGGTATAACCAACAACACTGCCATTAAAAGGACCACATAGAGGTCAGAACACCATCGGGTAATACATTACGTGAATACAGCACTGCCCAATTAAAAAAAAATAAAATCGGTACTCACCGGAGACGCCTATTGATGATCTTCTTTTTTTCATGGCGTTCTTATTCCCTTTTTTCCTCTGATCGTTCCACACCGCCTGTTACTTGCCCGGGGCCACAATCACCCCTGCAGAAATTCAACAAATATTTTAGAATCCTCAATTTTCCGCACCTCTATCTTTTCCCCCCCTGTACAAATTTCCCAAAGGGGTGGAGGGGGGGTAAAAGCCATAATTAGAGGCCTAGTATCCTAAGGGGTTGGGAGGGTGGGGAAAGGACTAACCCTCTGGAAATAATGCTAACAACTATGGGCTGCTGCCCTCTCAATTATATTACACAGGTAGGTAGTCAAGACTCTAGGTAGGTAGGCAAAATAGGCAAGGCCCCAGTCTGTAGGTAGGTGGTTTCTCCCAGTTAGGTAAGCTGTAGGTAGTTAGGGTCCCCTTTATATAGGCTGCAAGCAGTTAGGGCCTCCTTTAGGTAGTTTGCAGGCAGTTAGGGGCTTCCCATGAACTAGTATACAGGCAGTTAAGGCCTCCTTTAGGTAGTTTGCAGGCAGTTAGGGGGATCCTTTAGGTAGTGTGCAGGAAGTCATGCCTCCCCCCCTTTAGCTACTGTGTAGGTTTGTAAGGGCCCTTTAGTATTTAGGTTCCAGGCCCCCCTTTGTAGTCAAAGGGCCCCCTGTAGGTAGTCAAGGCGTCCCTTTAGGTAGTCAGGGTCCCTCTTGTAGTCAGGGCCCCCTTGTAGTCAGGGCCCTCTGTAGGTAGTCAGGGCCCCCCCTTTATTTAGCCAGGGCCCCCCTTGTAGTCAGGGCCGCCTCTTGGGAGCCAGGGGCCCCCTTTGTAGTCAGGGCCCCCTTGTAGCCAGGGCCCCCCTTTAGGTAGCCAGGGCCCCCCTTTGTAGCCAGGGCCCCTTTGTAGCCAGGGACCCCTTGTAGTCAGGGCTCCCCCTTGTAGCCAGGGCCCCCCCATTGTAGGTTTAGGGACCCCTCCTTGAGCCAGGACCCCCCTTAGGTAGCCAGGGCCCCTTTAGGTACCAGGGGCCCCCTGTAGGTATCGGGGCCCCCTTAGGTAGCCAGAAACCCCCTGTAGGTAGCCAGGGCCCCTTTTTCTCGGCCTTTTGTAGTCAGGGCCTCTTTTTAGCCAGGACCCCCTTTAGATAGGCGGCCCCCTTGTGTCAGGGGTCCCCTTGTAGTCAGGAGCCCCTGTAGGTAGTCAGAGCCCCCCTGTAGCAGGCCCCCTTGTAGCCCGAACCCCTGTGTCAACCCCCTTGTAGCCAAGAACCCTGGGTCAAGCCCCCCTTGTAGCCAGGGACCCCCTGTGGTCAGAGCCCCCCCTTGTAGCCAGGGACCACCTGTAGTCAGAGCCCCCTTGAGCCAGGAACCCCCCCGTAGTCAGGGCCCCCTTGTAGCCAGGGATCCCCTGTAGTCAGAGCCCCCCCGTGTAGCCAGGGACCCCTTGTAGCCAGGGACCCCCCTTGTAGTCAGAGTCCCCCTTGTAGCCAGGAACCCCCTGTAGTCAGGGCCCCATGTAGTCAGAGCCCCCCCCCTTGTAGCCAGGGACCCCCCTTGTAGCAGGGACCCCCTGTAGTCAGACTCCAGTAGTCAGGGACCCCCTTGTAGCCTGGGCCCCCCTTGAGGAGGCGCACCCCTTGTAGTCAGGGCCACCCATAGTCAGGGACCCTTGTAGCCAAGGACCCCCTGTAGTCAAGCCCCCCCTTGTATGCCAGGGACCCCTGTAGCCGGGGACCCCCCCCTGTAGTCAGGGACCCCTGTAGTCAGGCCCCCTTGTGCCAGTGCCTCCTGTGTCGAGACCCCCAACTTTAGCCAGGCCCCGGTTTTCATTTTTTTCCTCGTTTTTTGTCGCTTTTTTTCCACGGTTTTCAGATTTTGGGCGCCCCATCCAATTGAAAAGTGTTATAATCCTCTGTTTTCCGGTGGATTATACAACATGTTTTAAGTTTATTTCCAAATTGTAGGTTTTCAAATCCGACCTCAGAAAATCCGAGCTGTGTAGACTACAGCTCGGATTTTCTATTGAGATCTATTTGGCAGATTCTAAATATGAAAATCATCTTAAAAATCTGACTATAAACCAGTGTCGTGTAGACGTAGCCTTAGACAGTGTAAACTTAGACTAGACAGTCTTACAATGCACCATATTTATCATAGAGTTGATAAATCTGGTGCATGTTTAGACTGTCTTGTCTAAGTTAAGGATATGATCACACGGCGTGTTGAGTCCATGTGAACATACGCTTTTAGATACGTGTTTGTATCCATCTGTCAGACCCCAAACGGACCCAAACACGTATCTAATAATCAGCAATGTGATTTTACATTGCTTTTAACTTCACACGAGTGATCCCCGATGAGTGTCTCACTGCGTCTTTCGGATCTGTCTATCAGACAGGTCAATTCTTGGTCCGAAAGACGCAGCAGGATCCCTATTTTAAACTATAGGGTGCGTTCCTGCTGCACCCAACACGCATCCAAGTACGCAGTTTAGGATCCGATCGACGCTGCGTTTTTGGATGGGATTTTCGGATCCAACACAGATCCAAAATCGGATCCAAGAAACCTCCTATTAGATTGCTTACTTCATGCCGCCAATTGTGCCAAAAGTCTGGTGCACTTTTTAATGCATGGCATTGCATGTTAAATCATGCCCCTTCCCACAAAGCCACGGCCCTTGTTTACCCAAGGTCACAGCCATTGTGTCAGACGAGGCACGCAAGTGTCTAGAAACTGTCTAAAACACAGAATAAATGTGGTATAAAGCACGTACCCCAGTATTTTTGCATAAAACGTGGCAGAATTCTGCTATAATTACTCTAGTAAATGTGCCCCCATGTTCCTTAATCCTTTTATGCTTATGAAACATAATCTTGGCCAAGTGTACATGTGCTCTATATGGGGAGAGGTGAAAAGTCGCTGCCAGGGCCACCATCAGGAGTACTGCTATTAGGGGACCAAATTATTCATCTGCTCAGTGGGGGCTCATCAGTAATTTCAGGGTACACAACGAGGGGGTCATAATTTCAGGGAGTACGATATGGTGCAAGACAGGATTTAATAATGGTCACCGGGCCCAGATGATCTGGTTGTATGACAGCCTAAAATTTCCAAACGCGGTCAGTCCTGGTGGCAGCTTTTCTCTCCAAAAACAAAAGGATCAGGTAGTTAAAGTTCAAGTTATCTAATATGTATGGCCAGGAGGATACTCTACTTATACCTATACAAACTAATTTGTGAATTTTGACATTTTATTAAATAGGCTAATTAAAGGGCTGTTCTTATCTTACACATTGATGGCATATCAAAAGGATATGCCATCAATTTATAATAAGTGTGGGTCCCACCTATGGGACCAGCACCTATTTTGGGAAACCGGCCCTTGATAGCTTCCATTCAGACCAGAGGGTAAGTTGCACTTATGTGCAACTCTCCATTCTGTTCTATGCAAGTTCCAAATACAGGTAGACCTTTTCTAGCTCTGTACCCCCTATAGATACGCCTCCATATAAATCTGACAATTTCTCATCTTTTGCTATTGTATACAAGGTGTGGCTATGAGATAGCAAGGCTGAGGCTATTGACAGGTTATTACATTTTCATTCCTTTCTCATTCAGTATATGTTTTGCTTAATTCATTCCCAGCTCAATGATATTTGTCATTGACGTGTTCATTTAGATATCCCTGCCATAGATTTTGAATTTTTCCAACATATCCATGTGAGGGCTTGTTTTTTGTGGGACAATTTTTTTGTTTTTTTTTTTTTTTAATGGTGATGTTCAACCATTTATCCCCCTTCTTAACCAGAGTCATTTTCATTAGTACCTATAGGTTTGAAAGCTATAACGCTTTTTCTTGCTGGGTTATTCTACTAATATTTTTCACTCTTTATCAGTGATACTTAAAGCTTTATTTTTATGTAATTTTTTTACACTAGAAAAGTGGCTCTAAAATAAGTTTTGTAATTGTGTCACTTTTCCATCAAGGATGTTTGCATATGAGTATTATAAAATTTTAGGTTTGTCGAGGGTGGGACTAAAAGTTGGGGTTTGGGCTGTCAGTGTTTTTTTGTTTTCTTTTATAAACATAATTTTTTATTAAATTTTACAATAACAAAAACATATAATAACTGTCCAATAGATGAGCTACAACTTGATAACACTAAGAAAATATTTAAGGGACCATTTAGTACAGATGAAAGTACTAAAGCAATGAAAGTAGCAAAATAGCACTACTGAAAATACTTTGGTATCATAATAATAAGGATTGAAGCAAAATATGGGCTCCATCTTCACTAAAGAAAGAAAAAAAAAAGAAAAATAATAAAAAAGAAAAAGTAGACACCCCCCTCCCCCAAAAACCCCCCAAAAAACCAAAACAAACACCAGAACAGTGGTACCCATATGCAGATTATGTATAAGAGACTTAATCACATACCGGTACACCTTATGTAATCAAGTAGGGTCTGGAATAAAAAAGGTGAAAACAAATACTGTGCTGCTTCAATGTGCGAGATAGCACATGGCCACCGCCCCATAATACACCCGAGGGAGAGAAATAGATAGAGGACAAATGCACCCCAAACTCTGATGCACAGCTTCCAAGGGAGTCTCCAGGCAAGGTGTTCAAATATGCTGAGGTAAAGCCCCCTGTTTATGGGATACAGACATCCAACGATCCCAGGAGCGCCTGCTGAGTCTGTGAGGAGAGATTCCAAGAGGTGTAAACAAAAAGGCTCACATGATGTCCTGATCTCTGGTGGGTGTAAAAAGTTAACTATAAAACTCCTGCCATTTGTTGAAAAATTTAGAGCATTGGGTTTCCTTAGATCCTGATAATGTCGATTATGTCCATTTTCGGAGATGATGGTTTTACCACTCTGGATCACTTCCTGCAATGTTGTGACGGTTGGTTCCAACCTTTGGCCCTGGACGGGCTTCTTTAGACGTAATAATAAAAATATATGCAGAAGTGAGTGGTTCCTAAAATTTGTGTGGTAAATTATGGATCAGGGCTGTGGTTGGCCGATATGCACACCGAGAACTTAAAATTCAGAGTTTCGTATGACTGTCTCCCATAACTTCGTGGTTTCCACACAAGTCCCTATATATGGACAAAATCCGTGCGGGGGGGTGCCATACTTTGGGGCAGGAAAAAAAAACGTTCAAACGTCTGGAGAAGCTGGATGGGGGGGGAATATTAAACGCTGTAAATTGCAGAAATGGGCAATTATAATGAAAGTTGTCCCTCTACTTCTCATTAACTTCATATTTATGGAATCTTTCTAGTCCTTCCCTGGAGAATTGTTAGTAGAGATTCTCTGGTTAGGTAGATCTTCTCCCACTAGGCAAAAATCCTGCAAGGCCCTCGTCTTCTGCGGACCCCTCGAAGACCAAGCATATAGCTGATGATAGAGGTGGAGTGGATTGTTGAATTAAGTATGGGCCGATAACACTTTATCAACAAGCCATTACAGTTGAAAATGGGGGCGCCCTCATGTTCTTACTTTATAAAACTAACTATTGGGAGTAAGCAAAAAAATGCGGATGGTGGCTAGGTATATTTTTGATATATTTGAGAGAGAGTAAATCGTTGGTGGGAAAAAGGGTGAATAAGCTTAGGCAATAAGTTAAAATCACCCTTAACTCCTCCGACTTTAAATGGGGGGTCCATAAACGGCCTGGTTTGAATTCTGGGTGTCCATAGATAGGATGGTATCTACTGGTCTGGATAGGGCAGAGAAAACAGGGTTCTACAGCCTTCCAGGCTCCGATCGTGTCCTCACAATGAGGCTATGTTTCGGCACCGTAGGTAGGTGCAGATTATTTGGCTATGAAGGAGGCTGGAAGCGTCCATGGGTGAACCAGAGTGCTGCCTCAGGTAGGAGAGATTGGAATATCTGGGAAGACTGGTTAACCCAATCGGATCCGTGGACAAGGAGGCTTGAGATAGATTATACAACCTAGTGATCTGCAAATCAGCCCCCCCTTATCCCTTCGGAGGATCAGTTTAGTAGGGCTATCCGGGGGGCGTTTTTTTTTCCATAGGAAAGAGGTGAATGAGGTATAAAAGTTGGCGGACATCTTATATTCTAAGCAATTTAGGGGATTGTTTGTAACAAATATAGTATTTTAGGGAACGTCATCATCTTGAGAAGATGAGCCGTACGCAAAGTAAGGGGAGTGGAAAATCGCATCAATCTTTCCAATTCCGTACAAATTTTGAGAAACAGTGGGGGTAGTTGAGGTGATAAATGGGTCTCAGGGCGATCTTACCGATATTTATTCCCAGTTACTTGATGCAAGAGCACCCACCAGGGTAATAGGTAAATTACAAAGTAGATGTGAGGATAGGCGAATGAGAGGGGAGAGACTCCAACAATTCTGACTTAGACAACCATTAACCTTGAAGCCCGAGAAAAGCCAAAACTCATGTTAACAGATCTAAAGCTATCGTGAACCTCCACCAGTGGGTCGATAGGTAAATCAGAAGATCATCAGCGAATTAAGGAGACCTTAATATTGGGATGAACCAATAATAATTGCCCAGTAGATCTGGATTAGCGGCAAGGGCCCTGGAGAGAGGTTTATGGCCCCAAATTTAATCAGTAGCGGGGATAATGGGGCATCCCTGGCGAGTGCCTCTCCCAAATGAATGGCACCTAGTAAAGAATACCCTGGGTATAGATCTGGGCGTGGCGGCCTTGGGTTTATAGTTGAAGAGATAAAAGACGGAAGGCTCCCCTGAATCCGGAATCCAGTCCATTCACTGCACCAGCCATCTCCAGCTGACCATGTCGTATGCTTTTTCTGCCTCAACTGGACAGGACCGCTGGAGAGGGATGAGTCCCGGATTGATTTGATCTCATTCCATGGAAACAGTAATGACCTTTACGAATATTAGAGACTGGGCCACCTCTGCCTTAACGAATCCCGTATGTTGAGGGCTAATGAGACAGGGAAGAAGAGTGGCCAAGACTGTCCGCCAACACCTTAGAATTATTTTTAAGTTCAACATTTTATTAATGAAATTGGTCGGTACGGAGGAGGGAAGAGACACGTCCTTTATGGACTTCGGTAATAAACTTTATAAACAAACTGTTTATATGGTTACGGGATGGGAGTGTTAAACCGGAATAGATTAGAGACGGTGGTTTGATAGAGGGTCGTGACTCAGGATTAAGGATCTTGTAGAATTCTCCTGAGAAGACATCGCGGCCTGGGGCTTTATTATTACCCAAGTTCTTAATAACCCTAGAGATTTCTCCATTTTGGACGGGTTTGGTTAAGGTTGTCCCTATCATGCTCTGAAGGGAGGGGAAGAGACAGACGGCCAAGCCAGCTGAGGGGTCCCTGTCCTCGTAAAGTCTCTGGTGAATATAAATGGTCATAGAATCCAAGTAGGACATATTAATAGCTGTAGAAGAATATTGCATATATCCCGCAGAGTCCTTCAATGCATAGATATTGGACCCAGGAGTTAATCCCCTTAGCAAAATTGGCCAAAGAAGCCGCCCGCTTTGTTCCCAAATTCTGAAATAATTTAGCTTGACATCCGGGACCAGCCGGAACACTCCTCTCTATACTTCAAAGCCAGCGTCTCATACTATTTTTTAGTGTTTTAACCCATTGGAGTTTTTGGCTGCAGGGGTTGGGGTTCGAGAGAAAATCCGTGTGTAAGATTGAACCGAAGCTTCTCACTCAGCATCTAATTCTGATCCGCAACACCTTCCGAAGGGTATTAGTGTAGGCAATTAAGTGGCTCTAACTGACCGCTTTAAGCTTGATCTCCCAATGTAAAAGACTGGCTCCGTCCCATCCTCGGGTGAGGTATTGTAAAAATTGCAGCCACCTCCCCTAGGAGGATTCAGCAAATGTCCTCGTCCTCAAACAGTAAGTAAGATGGGAATCTAGAGGTTATAAGTCTGTCCCTTTTGGAAGCAAGAGTCTGACAGTCGAGGTGTGGAGGACAAGAGGTGGCATGATCCGAAATAACTAACTCCTTAATGTCACATTGATCAACCCCTTGCATGGCTTGGGGAGAGAGTAGAATATAATCAATACGGGACCATGAATTGTGGGGATGGGAAAAAAAGGAATAGTCCCTTCCATCAGGATGAAGAGACCTCCACGTTGTGACGGCTGGGTAGTGGATCCGCCTGACCACCGCAAGCGATGATAGCTAAGCCACGCCAGGGAACGGAATCTAAGTAGCCCCCGGTTTTCACCAGATGAGGCCCGCCGCAAAGAGAGGGATGGACTTGCTGCGGCGTGAGGCTACCAGGTCGTCCCCCTGACACGTGACTTGCTTGCGATGGCGGCACGAGGTGCAGCCGGAGAGTACAGAATACGTGAGTCCAAGAATCTATTTCTTGTAGTGTGGGGCAGGCCGAAGGGCCAGGCAGGCGGCAATTGGTTCGTGGTCGTGGACAGGCAGGTAGGTCAGGGCAGGCGGCAGAGGATTCGGAGTCATTTAGGGAAACGTAGCAAGGGGTCTGGTTACACGGTTAAAAGCAAGATTTATACTTTAGGGAACGCTTTCTTCTAAGCTCGGGGGCAGCTTAGATTCCAGCAGAGATGCTCGACGGTGGAGTGTGCACAAAAACTTATATAGGGACAGCGCCCGGCAATTACCTCAATTACCGGCGCACTGTTCCTATAAATTTACCATGGTACGAGAGCGGCGCAGGGGACGAGGGCCGGCAGGGGAAGAGGAAGTCCGGAAGATTTGGTGCGAGGCTAGGTGACGTGAGTGGAGGTGGGGACGGTGGCGCTATGGCGGCAGTGCGGCCCGCGGGTCCCCCGACCCCACGCCTGGGGACCCGTTATGGGAACGCGGGCGCGACCGCGGTCCGTAGCCCGGACTGCGGGAAAACAACCGTTACAGTTACCCCCCCCCTAGGCCTCCCCACCTTTTTAGGCTTGCAGAAATTGAGGATGAGATCCCGATTCAGGATGTTAGATTCAGCGCTACCATGATCTCTCCTAGGGTCCGAAGCCCCGCCAATCCCATGAGTAAGGTTATGTCTCCGTCTGACGTTTTTCATAGCCAAAAATGTGCTTTACCTCGAAGATGTCAGCGGATTCCGGCTACTGGGGAAGGCGTCACTTTCTTACACGAGGGAGAATAGGTTCAGGAACCAGAGGCATCAGTAGGGATACATGAAATGCGTTGTGGATCCGGAAGATGGAAGGCAAACAATAGCTTGTTTTATGTCCACAGGATCAAATGCTGAAGAACCTTAAGGTCCGAGGAAGCAAGGGCCCAATTTAAGACTAAGGGACCTTTCAGGGCGAACATATCTTGGGAGAGACAAACTTGGGTCCCCAGGGTGAAGAACTTCGGGGGCAGGTCTTCTCCTTTTGTCTGCATGAGATTTCATACGGGCAGAGGCCGAAGTTAGAGAACGTTCGCGTCTCCTGCCAGATGGCCTTGATATCCCGAAACCTAGTCGTTGACTAGTGGGCACATCGAGTCAGGAGGCAGCGGGAGGAGGGTGGCGTAGCGTGGTGTATGGAATAGATTACAAAACGCGGGAGGCGCCAGAGCAGCATCCGAGTTCGTCCCGATGGTTATTACGCAAATTCGGCCCATGCGGGAGCGCTCAGTCCAGTTGTCCTGACGTGATGCCGTACCGGACACAAAGTGACGCAGGTATTTTCCAGAATCTGGTCACTCTCTCCACCTGCCCTTGGGACGGAGGGGTGGGTATGCCATTTGAAAAGTCCAACTTGACTTGCAGACGGGAGCACAACGCACGCCAAAATCGGGAAACAAACTGAACCCCGCGGTCGGAGGGTCAATATGTGAGGGAAGTCCCATGAAGCCGGAAGATATGCGGAAGAAAAGATTAGCTATTGTGGGGCAAGACGGCAGGCCAGGGAGAGGCACAAAGTGGGACATCTTTGAGAACCGGTCCGTCAATACCAGTTGGCCGAATTCCAGAGGAGACTGGTAGAGGTCCGTGGCGGAAGTCCATAGCTATGGTGCGTCCATGGGATCTCTGACACAGGAGAGGAGCAAGAGGCCTGCGGGCGGTGCGTGTGGGACCTTGTTCGAGCACAAGTGACACAGGCGAGGTGAAGTCCTTGACATCTGTGCTAGAGGTTGGCCACCAAGTAGTTGCCGCGAGATCAAAGCGTTTAAGACTTCCGAGAAGATCCGGGTATGACCAGCCACAAAGGTGCTTGCCCCCACGCCGTATCTTCCTACTGAGTGCCAGCGGCCGCACGTAAGGTCTTGCCGTAGGAAATGTTTTGGAGACTGCGGGAGCCCACGTGAAACCAACCGTTCGAGGGAAAATGATGTGCTGTGACACGGGTTCTTCACAGACCACGTCCGAGCACGTGAGAGGCATTCAGGCCCTTGAGTATTTTCTCAGCAGGCCGGGAAATGTATACGAAGTCAAACGTGAGAAAAAAAGAGACCAAATGGGCCTTGGCGAGGGTTTGTGGGTTTAGACGCTGGGCAGTTGAAGATACATAAACAAATTTTTGTGGTCCGTAAAGATTGTCGATTGGATGACGAGCCCCCTCAGAGAATGTCGCATAGGTAACTTTGATGGCAAGAGTATCCCGGTCCCCATGGACATAGTTTACGCTCAAGCCATGAGAAAAGGTCTTTGAGAAAGAACCCACATGTGAGAATCTTGCCTTTGGAGCTTCTCTGTGTGAGGAACCGCCCTGCCCCCCTACGGAAGACGGCATCCACCTCCAAAGAGAACGCTTCTCGGAATCATGCGGGACCAAAGAACAGGAGCAGTGGAGAAGTAGGCCGTACTTTGAGATCCACAAACGCCTTCTTGCCTCCAGAGGCAACATCTCGGTGTTCGCATTCTTCCTAGTAAGGGCCTCGATAGGAGCCACCAAGTAAGGAGGCATCGTGGAGAAGTGGGGAATAAATTGTCTGGTAATAATTCACGGGAAAGCCCAGGAGCGCTGTATTTGCTCCGAAGACGACAAGGACGGGGCCTATTGAAGTACCGCAGTAGAGTTTTGCAGGGTACCATCTTTAGGACTTCAGCGACCACTATGTAGCGAGGAAAGGTAGGATGGTCCGATGGAATTAACATTTCTACAGCTTGACCGGTACAGTCGGTTGCTGCGCAGACGTTGCAGAAACCTGGCGTACTTGAGCCCGGTTTGTGTCTGAAGATCAGGGGAAAAAAACTCAGGATGTATCTAGTACACTTGACGCCAGGTGTACAAGAGTTCCGGAAGACATAGTTGACGAGTTCTTGGAATGCCGATGGAGCGTACAGAGCCCAAAGGGCATCACGAGGTACTCAAAATGTCCATTCTTGGGTATTAAAACGCCGTCTTCAACTCGTCCCCCTCCCGAATTCTGATAAGGTGTATAGGTCCTCGCAGATCCAACTTGGAAAAACACTTTTAGCCCCCTGAGACAGATCAAATAGCTCTGAGATCAGTGGGACGAGGGTAGCAGTTTTTTAGAGTCGATCTTTTTTACGGGGGGGGGGGGGGGGGGGGGGGGGGAAAAAAAAACCCGTGAGTTTATACCCCATGGACGCGGAGGGAAAACCATCCTTCTCTGCACGAAGAATAAACCGGCTCCGGCTGGGGAGGAGGACTTACGAATGAATCCTTTCTGCAGATTCTCCCGAATGTAGGACCGACATGCCTGAGTCTCCGGTACGGACAGGCGGGTAGACCCTCCCCTGGGGGTGGATGGTTCCTGGGAGGAGTCAATAGAGACAGTCGAAAGGCCGATGTGGTGGGCAGCGAATCGGCTTCTTTCTCGGAGAATACATCCTCCAAAAGACTCTGGGTACTCGGCCGGAGGCACTAGGCATCGGTTTGACATGCGGGGGCGGAGAAAGTGGTAGGGCACGGGCGTTGTACCTCCAAGCAACGGTTATGGCATTCCGGTCCCCAAAGCAGGACTTGCACTGTCTTCCAATTGTGCTAGGGGCGTGACGCCTGCAGCCAGGGATGCCTCAAAGAGGATCGCTGAGGAAGCACGGGATCCAGGAACGTGGAACCCGATCTTCTCCTTATTGTAGCGCACCCCACACTGAGTGTAACAGCAGGGTTATGTACTGGCATGGTGTCACTGAGGAAGCTCCCCAATGACGAAGAAATAAGCAGCGGCTTCTCAGCGGATACAGCTATGCGGTTAACGGGTTACCCGTGAGGCTAAGATGAAGTTCCCGGAAGAACCCGAATCAGGAATGGCAGAACTCCGGAAGAAAGGTACCAGAATAGAAAGCACCTCCACTGGATCATTAAACGTTGGAGATGGAAGAAACTGACCTAGGACCGTCTTCCTACGGCACCTAGGTGTGTGCGTTAACCGGACGATGGGATGTAGCGGAATTCTTCTGCAGAAATGGTTATGGACTAGGCAGTAGAGACATGCTTTTAGGTTTTGGCGACGGGTTTCAGCTCCTGTCGATAAATGGGCGCCGGTTTCACTTGCATGGGTTCCACCTCAGAGGCCTTGAGGGGGGACTGCAATGGAGGATGCTGAAAAAACCGGGCCCAGTATGAAACCGCCGCACGGGGGCGTTCACCAGAGTCCTTCCTGACGCAGCCTTCTCTGACTCTCTGCGAACCTTGTGTCAATTCGAGTTGACAGATGTATGTGTTCAATCCCACCCAGGGGGAGGACGGGAGGTCTCTTGCTGCACCAAAGCGTTCTTTTACCCTGCTCGGACAGACCATTTTTGAAAGTGGCGCAGAGGGCCGCATCATTTACACGTGAGCTCTGAAGTCAGGGTACGGAAACTGTCCGCATAGTCCACCCACAGAGGAGTTCGCCTTGAACGAAGGCTCAAGAGGGCGAGTCTCAAGAAGGGCACGCGCCCGGCTCCTCGAAGGATGGTGCGGGAATACTGGTGGAAGGTCTGTAGATCCGCAGTCACTAGGGTCCATTACTATCCACAGAGGGGAGTCGCCCTAAGCCAGGGCTTCCCCGGATTGGTAGGCTCACTCCAAGGCCACCTTAGACCTCTCCGAGGGAAACTGATACGCCATATCAGTTCTATGTGCATTAGAGCACTGGGTAAGAAAACCCGACAGAGCTTGGAATCCCCAGGCAAAGCTGATGGGTAAGGGAGCCGAAGCTTGGGTCCCACGAGTAGCAATGGAATGGCTGACGTAGACGGAGTTCTCCGACGGCCGGGCCGCAGGTGGAGACTGTGCTGGATGCGGAGAAGCTGACGCATCATGGCGGAGAGCTGACCTCAAGATTGCTGTGCTGTTGTGAGTTTTGTTCTTTACTGCCGACTGCTGCGGGCAACCATCGTCGAAGATCGCTATGCTTGGCAGGGGCACCTTGCGGGATCATGGCTGGATCTAACTGAGACGGCTGGGTAGGTGGATCCGACGTCCAGCCACGCAAGCAGATGTTAGCTAAGAAACGCCAGGGAACGGAATCTACGTAGCCCCCGGTTTTCACCAGAGGCCCGCCGCAAAGCGGGATGGACTTGCGGGCGTGAGGCTACCAGGTCGTCCCCTCCTGACGTGACTTGCTTGCGATGGCGGGCGAGGTGCAGCGAGGTACAGAAACGTGAGTCAAGAATCGTTTAGTCGTGGGCAGGCCGAAGGTTCACGGGAGGCGGCAATGGTTGGTGGTCGTGGACAGGCAGGTAGATTCAGTACCAGGCGGCAGACGGGGTCGCGAGTCGGGAAACGTAGCAAGGGGTCCGGTTACACAGGTAAGGCGAGAATATACTTTAGGAACGCTTTCTCTAAGGCTCGGGGCAAAACAATATATCCCAGCAGCGAAAGTGTCTGTGCGGGTGCAAAACTTATCTAGGGACAGCGCCTGGCAATTACCCAGATAAAAACGGCGCACGCACTGTCCCTTTAAAATATAAATGGACAAGTGCAGGGCGCGCATGGCAATTCCGGCGCCAGGGGACGGGACCGGACGGGCTGAGCGAGGCACTAGGAAAGTGGATGAGACGGGGGCGCCCCGGGACGACCAGTGCTGGCCCACGGAGTCCCCCGTCCACGCCGGGGACCCGTTATGGTGAAAAGCGGTGCAACCGCGGTTTAGTGGCCACGGACCACACAGCAAAACCCGTTTACATGCGTATCCAAACCAAATGAGAGTCTGAGATAAAATTAGCCAAACTGTGGGGGTGTCATGGGATAGCGGAAAACGGAGAGAGCGTATTACCATGGACAGATTTTCTATCTTCCTGGGAAATTAACATCAGGTTGAAATACCCTCCCACAATTTTAAGAGGTACAGGGTCAAATAGATAATGGTATGTTCAGGGTTTTATAGAGAAAGATCCTTGGTTGGGCATGGGACCGTAGATGATTATAGATTGAAATCACTTCCCCCGAAATTTGACTAGGATACTTGTATCACAGCGGCCCTCCTCATCACTCTCATGGGTGGTGCTAAAACAAGAAGAATAAGAGGGATTTTTTTATGGTTGAGGATAATTACAACCATTTCCTATAATGGATGGCGAGTCCAGGGAGCGAGGCCACAACCTAGGCGCTTAAGCCGCTGAATTCTCACCTCCTCCACCAGTGAGTTTCCTGAAGGAGGGCAGATGTCGGTTTTTAATTTTTTGAGGTGACATTAGATCATATTTCTCTTAAAAGGAGACCGCCACCCAGTCCCTTACGATCCCGATAGTTACTTGCATTTAAGATAAGTACACAGAAGATTATAGCACAGCAAGTGAGTGAAGAAATGGACTCACCCCCAGGGAGGAGAAGACCGTTGACACATCAGCTGCATGTGCATCAGACATACTAAACTTCAGAACAGATAAAAAATCATAGAAGGTCACAAACAGAACAGTAAAAAACAAAGCACACATTGGGACGGAAACCAAAAAACCAAACAAACCGCCAATGCTAATGTGCTATTGACTTCCTTTCTTCCAACATGTAGAGAGAAAAGTACAAGTAAGGCAAATAGTGCAAATGCCCCCACCGAGGACCTTATGCGGTAAGGCTTTCATGTACAAGGGCTATAGAGATAGTCAAATATATCATTAATCTGAATATATAAAGTTAGTACGTATAATTAAAAGTTCAACCAGTGAGTAAGCTGGATCTACATCAAAATAAAATAAAAACTTTACAAAAAGACAAGTTATACAAAGGGGGAGTTTGCCCAATGAACAAGGGGATAAGGTTGCAGAGAAGGTTAGGGTTCCCTGAGGTTCCCGCACGCCAAGCAGAACGGGGGGAGCGTTGTTCCTTAAGTGAAACATACTACAGAAGAGGCGATTTTGGCGGTGAAAGTTCTCTGACCAGTCTCTGGTGCTAGCTCTTCTTTAGGCATAGTAAATCCGGGGGAAGAGGCCTACCATATCTCTGCTGTAGATTTAGAAGGTTGTCTCAGAGTCCTTGAAGCTTATTCTGGGGATGTGAAGGCTGACAGAGTTCCCATGCTGAGGTGATAGATTCGCAGAGAGTAGAGGATAGGTAGAGGGCGAACTTAATGTGTTGGCGTAGAGGGGCTGATTGAGCACAATGATGAGAAAGCTCGAGTCGCTTGGCCACCTCCACCAGTAGAAATCTCCAAATATAAGAATCTTATGTCCCTTTATTTCCAGTGGCTGCTTGAGGTTTTTAAAGGCTCGGAAGATGTGACTTTGTCATTTAAAGGGTCCAAGTTTTTGACGATCACTGAACGTGGGACGTTCTCTCCAGATATGGGTGCAGTTTGGGTCCTGCATCATGGCTGAGGAGTCATGGACCGCAGGTTTGGGCCGTTTCTATGGCCTCTCTCACTCTGCAAGGTTTTGGGGAAAAGACCTAAGAGTTCTGGCAGTAGGCACTCACATAAGCAAATGTAGATCTCTTGCTGCCAAACCAGACTAGGGATCCTGTTCAGTCGCAGGTTGTTGCGGCGAGGACCGGGTTCTCCATGTGTACCACTTTATTCTGAGAGCCGCTGGTTGTCAGGTGCGCAGTTGGGCAAGGCGTGGTTGGTTGGAGTCCAGCTTGTTCTCCAGCTCTTGGAGGCGCTGTTCCCATGGTCATCGGTGCGCTGAGCCTGCTTGTTGATATCGTTCTGGATTTTGACAAACATGGCCGTGAGATCATTGCCGCCAAGGTCTCCTGGATATCGGGAGCCATTTTCTGGGCCACCACAATGGCCAATTTTTTATAGTCCACCATGGAGTCATCAATTGAGCCCTCATCGCAGTCATCAGTGTTATCAGAGGCAGCTTGCAGTAGTGGCGGAGGGTTGGAAGGAGAGCGTGGCGGTGGTGGGGCTCAGTGATTTATGTACAGTCTCAAATTACTTGTCTCGATGTTAATGACAGTACGGTGATAATGAAGCTCAGATTTAGCGCCCTTTTTGCGTCTTATTTGCCCCTTGGTTGGCACCATTGTTTGGACGAAGCGGTCCATCCGAGACATGTGAGAATAGAAGAGAGATTCAAACTATGAAACTGCATTTGTGGTAAGTGCACATTTGCTCGCCACACACTAGATGTCGCCACAGCTTAATACGATGGATCTGGCTAAGTTATTGTGCAGAGGATGAAGCCACTAACAGAGAAAGAGCCCCGGAGACAGAGGGAAGAATTGGAGCTTTGGTGGAGAGTCTGCACAGCCCCAGCAGGTCGTGAGCACAGATTGAGGGCAGCAGTCAGGTTGGAGGATTAGATTAAGTACTATAAATAAAGAGGGCTTCTCGTCCTTATAGTGTATGGAGGACACAGGGACTGTCAGCGTGCAGTGCCAGGTGGGATAGATAGGTACGTGGGCTGTAGCAGGGGGGGGGGGGGGGATGGAGTCTGAGAGGTGGCCGCGCCACCTGCAGTCACTTCACTGCTCTCAGCCGCGGGTGGGGAGGGTCGGTTTTTACAATGGAGCGTTGTCCTTTTGTATATAAAGGGTTTCTAACTCCACTTGTAGAGGAGAGCAAGTCACAGAGAGCTGGCCAACAGAGGAGAGTGCTGTATCTCCCGCTACCAGGTGCAGCAGTCTGAGCTCTTTCACAAACCTTGCAAGTGTCGGGGAAGGAAGTCGGTTTCACCTTAGCACGGTCTCGGGATGTAATGCTCTTCTCCCGCAAGTACGAGTAAAAACAAAGAGCCTGCTCAATTAACTGTGGAACACTCTCCTGCAAAGTTGGGCACGTTCGATTTCGTGCCATATAGAAGCAGGTATGTAGCTGGTAGGGTCCCGATGTAGCGGAGCTCCCGCACTGCGTGTCCCGGAACCGGAAGTCAGGGGTTTTTTTTTCTTTTTTTGTGTGCTAATTTTTTTTATTTAAAATATTGTCAGAAAAAAAGACAATTTTAGTTAATTTTTTTTTTTTTAAATTTTGACTTCCCTTGTATCTGGAGTTGTTATATCAGCCCCAGTTAAAGTGTAAATACAGCCCCTAGAACTGACAGCGGACAGGGGCATAGCTAAAGGCTTGTGGGATCTGGTGCAATACTTCAACTTGGAACTCCCTACCCCCAGACAATGACAATGGACCACTACTTTTTAACCACAGGTTTCTTACTTGGTGTGTTTCATGGTTCACACCATGGTCCCTGCTATGGACCGTCGGCGTGCCCGTGTCTCATGTGACCCAGCCGCTGTGTCGGCATCCTGTAGTGTTCCTGGCTCTTTTCATTCACCTGTCCCGGCCCCTATCTGTTCCACGGGGTCGGCGGTGGTGCCCGTCGGCAGATACAGGTCTGCCATTCTTCCTCCAGCTCCCTGGCGTCCTGTGCACGCAAGTGCGCCCTCTAGGGGCGGACACGCAGCTCTGCACTGCATTTAAAGGGACATTGTCCCAATTCCTTGTACTGTGACCTGTGACCCCTGGCTTTAAAAGGAACTTTCTGCCCTTGCTCCTGGTCAGTTCACTGCTGTCCATCCTTAGAGCTTGACCTCTGTTTGCTGTGTTCCTGCTGTGTTAACCCTCGAGTGTCCAGTGTTCCAGTGAACTTTTGTATTAACCCAGCGCACCTGATTCCCTGCTGTTTCCTGGCGTTGTACCTATCATCTATGGCCTGCTGATATCTCCTGCTGTACTACCTCTGCTACCTGTCTGGGACCCTGCTACCAGTCTATGGCTATATGCTGCTGTGCCCTGTCACCTCGAGTATCACCATCTAAGCTCGCGGCGGCCCTGAGGAGCCGCATACCCGGCGTTTCTAAGCACCTCGGTTAGTAAACGTGACAGTGTGACAGATGTCTGTGGTGTTGCGTGCCATGGGAAATTATTTCTACTTAAAGGAATTGTCTAATAGAAGAAAAATCATTTGAAATGGGGCAAGGCAGTGGAAAAGAAGAAAAACAACTTATACAGCCAAAGTATCTGCCTCCTTCACCTACCCCCTCGTAACATTGTTTAGTGATCATTATACACTCACTGAAAAAAAGAACACACCAAGGAATTGTTGGAATCAAATGAGAGTTTATATGTGTAAATGTAATGAGGATATACAGTGAGTTGCAACATTATTCATAGCCTTTGAACTATTCCTCATTTTAAAATGTTACATCCACAAACCTAAATGTATTTTATTTATATTTTATGTGATAGAACAACGCAAAGTCACAAGTATTTGTGAAGTGTAAAGAAAGTGATACATTCTAGTCCAAATTTTTGAAAATTAAAAAACTGAAAAGTGTGGCTTATTTATTCAGCCACCTGTATTTGATACCACTAAATAAAATCCAGTGTGACAAATTGCTTTTAGAAGTCACCTACTACGGCTGTTTTGTAAAGGCTTCAAAAGTTTGTAAGAAAACGTAAATGAACAAACATCATCATGAAAACCAAGTAACACAACACACAGCTCAGGGATAACGTTGTGGCGAAGTGTATTGTAGGATTAGATTTTAAATAAATAGCCCAAGCTCTGAACATCTTACAGAGCACTGTTCAATCCATCATCTGTAAATGGAATGAGTATGGCACAACTGTTGTTGTAAAAAATCATGGTCATCCACTTAAACTGACAGCCCAGACAAAGCGAACACTAATTAAAGAAACAGCAAAGAGGCCCAGGGATACTATAGTAGCAAGAAGAAAGCCCTTTTTGATAGCAAGCTTTAAAAAGTCCTGTTTGCTCTTTGCAAAAAGCTATGTAGGGGACACAGCAACCATGTGGAAGAAGGAACTCTGGGCAGATAAGACCAAAATGTAACTTTTTTTCCTAAATGCAAAATGCTATTGTCAGGAAAAGCCCGTGCCCATTCGAGGGTCAGTGGCCTGACTTGGGGTGTATCGTTACATTGCACTCCCCTTAGGGGTGCACAAGGTCAGCTGGATACGGTTTCACAGTTAACCCTGTCCACACGGGCACAAGAAGACCCAGGGAGTGCGAGAGGATACCCCACTCGTCCACAACCCTGAACGGCTGGGAGTGATCTGTTTACCCACACCGGCGAAACAGAACTCTGCCAGCCCAGTAGCCACCAGTTCCTCGTTAGTCATAAGGCCGGTCCGTTACATACTTATAACCAGGCCAGGAACCAGCCCCAGGTAGCGATATATTAAAGACCGAGGAAAGCGGACACGTGAGATCAGGTGATCAAGACAACAGACCCGCTCAGGATTAAAGTTTAAAGATTTAATCACCTTGTGAGCAAACTGGACAAACAATACATACATAGGGGTATAACCATACAGATATTGGTCAGAAGTGCAAATACGGACATGGTTACAAAGAGGCAGCAAGATATGTCTATTTACCTTAGGTTGGCCTTGTGCTGGGCACACATGGGGGGGTGAATGTGGCTTTGCTCCTGTGTGTGGATGATCCTGGAATGCTGATGTAGGCACCCCCCCTAAAATGAGGTAACAATGGTCCCACTTGGGCACTGACCTATAACTGTACTGTGGGGATGCTTTGCTTCAGACTGGGATGGTTGGTCAGGAGGAAAACCTGTTAGATGCGGCAAAAGACTTGACACTGGAGCGTAGATTCACCTTCCAGCAGGACAAGACCCTAAGCATACAGCCAAATCCACAATAGAATGGTTTATTTGTTACAATGGCCCAGTCAAGGTCCAGACCTAAATCCCATTGGGATTCTGTGGCATGACTTGAAAATTGCTGTTCACAAACGTTTACCAACCAATGTGACTGAGCTAAAGCTATTTTGCAAAGAAGAATCGGCACAAATGTTATCCTCTAGATGTGCAAAGGTGGTAGAGACATAACCCAACAGACTGCAGCTGTCATTGCAGCTAAATCTGGTCCTACAAAGTATTGAGAGGGGCTGAACACATATGCACGCCACACTTTTCAGTTTTTTAAATTGCTAAATTTGGAAAAGCACGTATCATTTTACACTTCACAAATACTTGCTACTTTGTGTTTTTCTATCACATAAAATATGAATAAAATACATTTAAGTTTGTGGTTGTAATGTTTAAAAATAAGGAACGGTTCAAGGGTAATTAATACTTTTGCAACCCAGTGTATGTAAGTAATTACCATATTAGAGCAAAAGGATACATTCATTAGGAACTGTGCAAATAAAAAGAGACTCTAGCACCCAGTTGACCCACCTATAGCCTGAATACAAGATAAGATATGGTTGGGCATGGAGGCACACTTGTTGCTTATAGCATGTTGTGGCACATTTGCCCACAGATGTTGCAGTTGGGCCTGTGGTTCCTGCACACCGGTATGTTGTTGTCCAAGCTGGTTCCATCATTGGTTGATTGGTGATAATGACCAAGGAAGTGTTGCAATCTGGAGGAGACATTCCTGGGAAACCCTTGCTGCATGTGGACAAGCATCAATTATCCTGCTGAAAAATACTATTTGTATGCCATGCCAGGTTTGCTTTTTTTCTCATCACCCTCTACAGTCTCTCCCTCAATACTTTTCAAAGGGCCAACATTTTCTGTTTTAATCTTTTTCCTATTTATATAATTAAAAAATATTTTGCCGTTACTTTTACTTTCTATGGCAATTCTGTCTGTCTCCAGCTTTGCTGCCTTTATCATTATTTTACCTATTTTATTTTTTTCCTTATAGTTTTTTAGTGCCTCTTCACTGCCCTCCTGTTTTAGTAGATGAAACGCTTTCTTTTTGTTATTTATTGTCTCCTTCACATTTCTGTTTATCCATGTGTGGCTGAGCTGTTAAGGTCTCTCGGATTACTGTTAAGGGTGACTGACTAGAAAGTCAACCAGGCTGACTAGTAAAGAACTACAGGTGCCACAAACGATGTTATGGTATATCTTCTGAAAACTTCTGCATTGTGAGCCATACAGATTACATCTTTTTCAGGTGCTGAAACCAGATGAAAAACCACAAAATAAATGGACTTACAGGGCCAATTGGAAGAGGAGGAATTCACTGACAGGCTACTGTTCAGCGATGAGGCTACCTTTTACCCCAGGTCAGTAACCAGAACATTAGAAAAAGTATGTGCCCTTATCAAATATATGAAGGACTCATCCAACATAAATGTTTTCTGTGCATTGAGCAGGAACAAAGTCCACAGTCCTGTCTATTTTGCTGAGGATAGTGTCGCTGCCATCTCCTACTTGGCTATGGAATGGCCTATGCCACAGGGCACGATCTGTCAAACATAGCAGCATGGGATGTTGGTGTCACCAGAATGAAACTATACTGGAACGCACTGGAAACAATGATTCAGCAGTGTTGCGATGGCCTCCACAATTGCTAGATCTAACACCTTGCGACTTTTTCCTGTGCGGCTGCATCAAGGATTCAGAGTCCATATCCGGAGATATGGTGGTGTGCATCTGGACAGAATTGGACTACTGCCTAGGCATCTGTCATGTCACCAATGGAAATCACTTTGAACATTTGTAGTGTATAGATCAAACATGGACAGATAGTGTGTCTTTTCATGATAATAACTTTGTGTTATGTTCTCTTGGTTATGAATACCGAGGCTATTATGTTGAACTATCCTTTTTGAACCACTCTGCATTATATCATAAATGCCATACTGCACTTGGAAAAAAGGGTATATGCTTGAACTTTGTCTTTCCACTTGAGCAATATTCTTGTTGAGGAGCCACAAAAACACTGAATTTTAGGAAGGCTAATTTGATTCTGCTTAGGGAGGCCCTAAACCATATTGACTGGGACAAGGTGTTTAAAAATAGCAGAACAAATAATAAACGGGATATTTTTAAAAACATCTTAGGCACCCACTGTGAGAGGTACATACCTTATGGTAATAAAATAATTAGAAACAGGAAAAACCCAATGTGGATAAACAGAAATGTGAAGGAGGCAATAAATAACAAAAAGAAAGCGTTTCATCTACTAAAACAGGAGGGCAGTGAAGAGGCACTAAAAAACTGTAAGGAAAAAAATAAAATAGGTAAAATAATGATAAAGGCAGCAAAGCTGGAGACAAACAGAATTGCCATAGAAAGTAAAAGTAACGCCAAAATATTTTTTAATTATATAAATAGCAAAAAGATTAAAACAGAAAATGTTGGCCCTTTGAAAAGTATTGAGGGAGAGACTGTAGAGGGTGATGAGAAAAAAAGCAAAACTATTAAACACTTTTTTCTCCACTGTATTTACCGAGGAGGAGGATGACCTTTCTGTTGATAAGCAGAGGGATGAGGTAAACTCCAGCTTAAATGTTTCTAGTCTAACCCAGTAAGAAGCGCAGCTCCGTCTTAAGAAGATTAAAATAGACAAATCCCTGGTCCTGATGGCATACAACCGCGTGTTCTAAGGGAGTTAAGTAATGTCATAGATAGGCCCCTATTCTTAATATTTATGCACTGTCTAATAACGGGGTATGTCGCAAAGGACTGGCGCATAGCAAATGTGGTGCCAATATTCTATTGTGGGTAAAATGTTTGAAGGTTTTCTAATAAATGCTATCCTGGAGTATCTTACTGAAATGAAATGTATAACGCCATTCCAGCATGGGTTTATGAAGGATCGGTCCTGTCAAACTAATCTCATCAGCTTCTATGAGGAAGTTAGTTCTAGACTGGATCGGGGTGAAGCATTGGATGTAATATATCTAGATTTTTCTAAAGCATTTGATACTGTGCCACATAAAAGGTTGGTAAGTAAAATGAGAATGCTTGGACTGGGGGAAAATGTGTGCAAGTGGGTAAGCAACTGGCTCAGTGATAGAAAACAAAGGGTAGTAATTAACGGTACATACTCAGACTGGATCCCTGTTACTGGTGGGGTACCACAAGGGTCAGTATTGGGCCCTATCCTCTTTAATATTTTCATTAATGATGTTACACATGGATTGCACAGTAGAATATCGATCTTTGCAGATGATACTAAGCTCTGTAAAGTAATCAACACAATAGAGGATAATGTGTTATTACAAAGGGATCTGGATAAGTTGGAGGCCTGGGCAGAGAAGTGGCAGATGAGGTTTAACACAGATAAATGCAAGGTTATGCACATGGGGAGGAAAAATCCATTACATGACTACATGTTAAATGGAAAAACGCTGGGTAAAAGTGACATGGAAAAGGATTTGGGAATCCTGGTGGACAGTTAACTTAATTGTAGCAGCCAGTGTCAGGCAGCAGCTGCCAAGGCAAATAGGATTATGGGGTGTATTAAAAGGGGCATAGATGCACATGATGGGAACATTATTCTCCCATTATATACTGTAAGTCACTGGTTAGACCACACATGGAATATTGTGTACAGTTTTGGACACCAGTGCACAGGAAAGACATTGTGGAGCTTGAGCAGGTACAAAGGCGGGCAACAAGAATAATAAAAGGACTGGGTGGACTACAATATCCAGAAAGAATAGAAAGATTAGGGTTATTTAGTTTAGAGAAAAGACGGCTTCGGGGGACATAATAAATATGTTTAAATATATTAAAGGTCAATATAGAGATCTCTCTCGAGATTTATTTATACCCAGGACTGTATCTAGAACAAGGGGCATCCTCTACATCTAGAGGAAAGAAAGTTTCTACATAAACATAGAAAGAGATTCTTTACTGTAAGAGCAGTGAGACTGTGGAGCTCTCTGCCAGAGGAAATTGTCATGATGAAATCAATAACAGAGTTCAAAAAGGGGTTGGATGCATTTCTGGAGTGTAATAATATAACAAGTTATAGTGTCTAGGATTCTGTAGTAGGGTTGTTGATCCAGGGATTATTCAGATTGCCAGACTGGAATCGGGAAGGAATTTTGTCCCTAAAATGAGGACAATTGGCTTCTACCTCATTGGGGTTTTTTGCCTTCCTCTGGATCAACACTTTAGCACAACAGGCTGAACTGGATCGATGTCTTGTCTTTTTTCAGCCTTACAAACTATGTACCTATGTAACTATATGTAATATTGACACCCTCTCCCATCCTTAGTACTTTATAATACTAAAACTACCTGGGCCTCTGCCTCAATACTGTTGAGAGTTTGTGTCGCTATAAGGTTTGGATTTGCTTCAAATACATAAGGCCAAGAATGTAAGGGGCCCTACCTCCTTATATTGAGGAGGCCAACACACACGATAAGGAACCTCCATACATATTTTTTCTCATTGTTCTCCTGTGTTTTCCCCTTCTTTTTGGCTTCCACCCCCTTTTTTACTCTCTTTTGCAGGGTTTACCTTGTGCACTCACCAGGCAGCGGTCCAAGGAGCAAAGGGCCAACTGTAAATGGAGAGAGGGACTCGCAGAAATTACTAGGAACCGCTCAGGATCTAACAATCTGCCTTCTCATTGGTAGATTCAGCGACGACAGTTGGTAGAGATATATATATAATATAGAATAGCCAGCAGGTCCTGGCAGTCAGGAGCGGTGCAGAGAAAAGAAACAACTCACTTAGGGAATGTTCACACGGCGTGTTGAGTCTTTGTGAACATACTTTTTAGATACATGTTTGGATCCATCTGTCGGACCCTAAACAGACCCAAACACATATCTAACAATGAGTAATTTGACTTACATTGCTTTACTGTGAAACACGCATCAGCGTTCACAGAAGTGATCGCCGATGCGTGTCTCATTGCGTCTTTCGGGTCCGTCTTTCAGATCCGTTCCAAGAATTGACATGCAGATTGACACGCAGATGCGTTTTGGATCCAATCGTCGCTGTGTTTTTTGGATGCGATTTTCAGATCAAAAACAGATCAAAAATCAGATCCAAAAACCCTGTGTGTACAACCCCTTAGGGTAGGTTCACACGGCTTATTTTGGGGCGCATTTCACCGTGTATTTCACTGCATACTGCGCTAAATACGCAGGGAAATGCACCCCATAATTACGGTAATCCATAGCTCTCATAGAGAACTATTGATTACGCCTCGTCCCCCCGCGCGTACATACGATCGTATTGTACGCGCGGGGAGATAAGTGACATGTCAATTATTTGCGGCGAATATGCATAGTATAGGGAGACTAAGTATTAAAGGGAAAAAAAATACACAAGAATCAAGTAAGATTTATTCCTTGTAGACAGTGTAGTGACAACACTAGACAGGCAATTGACCTCATCGATATAGTGAATAAGTCTGGGGGAGAAGCCCTGATGTTAAGCCTAGATACAGAGAAGGCCTTTGACTGCTACCCCCCCCCCCGATATGTATTAAAATAGCCCTCTGCAGGGTTGTCCCTTCTGCCCTCTACTTTTCACTTTGTGCATTGAACCTTTGGCTGTAGTGATCCGATCACATGGCGACATTCAGTGTATTCGGGTTAGAAATCAGGAATTTAAATATTTTTATATACTGATCATGTGCATAGCTAAAGGCTTGTGAGCCCCGATGCAAAACTTCAGCTTGGGCCCTCCTGCCCCCAGACAATAGCTGAGGACCACTACTTTTTAATAACAAATTCCCTACTTGGTGTGACAGATGTCTGCGGTGAAGCCATAGGCATAACTTTGGTTCAAAAAGTGGGGGGACCAGTTTTCCCTCCTCTCCCTATCGATTCCTTCCCTTTCACTCCCTTCCCTCTTCTCCCCTCCTCTCACTGCAGCGAAGCGGCCCTCTCTAACCCGGCCAGCAGGTCTGGGGTGCAATCCGTAAGGTTATGAGTTTTACCATTTCCTGCATGGTTAAAACTGTCATAGTTAAGTAGAAAGTCAATAGAAGTGAATGTCAGACGCATATTTAGATTTACCTATTAGGGTAAGTTTACACGGCTTAATTGCGGGGCGTACTGTACGCCCCGCAATTACGCCAGGTGTTCGCGGAGACGCAGCCCGCCGGCCCCATAGACATGCATTACTCGCAGCGTGAAATGATATGTCATTTATCTCCCCACGCGTACAATATAATCATATTGTACGAGCGGGGAGAGAAGGCGTAATCCATAGTTCTCTATGAGAACTGTGGATTCCCGTAATGATTGGGGCGCATTTCGCTCGTATTAGAGTGCAGGACACCACAAAGTACGTAGTGAAATGCGCCCCAAAATAAGCCGTGTAAACATACCCTTATAGGCACCGCAAAACATTCTATGGTGATTATAATATACAGTATATCAAATTATACATATCTATGCTATTTTGACGTCACTGATAGTAAGTATTTTGTTGTCACTGTAGTTAAAGGGGTTTTATCATTTCATTAAATGGTCTTCAGAATAAGGGGACAGTGAGAACAAGCAACTTTGCAATTGGATGTCATTAGCAATGCTGTCTTGTATTCACAGTATTCCTTATCTTGTGTTTTTGTTTACACTGATATCCAGTGCTGGTCTAATCCCTCTGGATCCCTCCTCCTTGCATTTCACTAGCTGAGAGCTCATTTACATTCTGTACAGCCCCCGGTCGATTCACAGTGCTGTGTCTGTCACTCAGAGTAAGGGATCGTCACATTTTCACTTTATACAGGCAGAAGAAACAGAATTACACTGAAGGGCTTACACAATCAGGAAATAGCACAATTTGTGTCGATCCCTGCCTGACTCAGAGTTAGGGGCCGTAGCATTTTCTCTCTCCACACCCAGCAGAAACAGCCTGCAACAGATTCTACAATGAGAAAACATAACAGTTTTGTCCCGGTGCCTAACTCTCCTGCATAGAAGGGTGATCTGTGCTGTTCGTAGAAAGCTGTAACACATCTCCAGCTGTGACAG
Source organism: Phyllomedusa bahiana (assembly GCA_025379985.1). Taxonomy (NCBI): domain Eukaryota; kingdom Metazoa; phylum Chordata; class Amphibia; order Anura; family Hylidae; genus Phyllomedusa; species Phyllomedusa bahiana. Next base: position 54,528 of record JAODAL010010834.1, read on the forward strand.
GAGAAGAGTTCAGTTGCTCAGTCTAGATTGAATGCAGCCTGTGGTATGTATACAGCTCTTACAAAATAAGACTGCATAGGGAAAGGGCACAGTGACCATGTGGATTCAGGCAGAGATTGTAGGGGGGAGAGTCTCGGGAGCAAGCATGCACAGTGAAGGGGGGGATGTTGTCACCAAGCTGGGAGGGGAAGAAACGCCCCTGCATCTCCAGAGTTGAGAAGCTGATAGCAGTGTGAATCAGCCGAACTAAGGAAGCAATACATCCCCTTTAACTTAAAGGGAACCTGTCACATAGGTTATGCCCCCTTTGCTGAGGGCAGCACAAGCTAGTGTCAGACCTGCTGTTTCCAGCGCTTTTCCCTTATTCTGTAAGATGCAGCAGTTTTAGAGTATTTACCCCTCAAATCTTATTCATGAGCAGGTGTTAGCCCCACCCACCAAAGGCTAGCCCTGCCCACTGACAGTTATTCACATGTTTCTACCTATTCAAAGTAATAGGTTTGTCAGTTGAGGTGGGTGTGGCTAGCCTCCGATTGGCCGGCTTTGAAAAAAACTGACTCTCTGAAGGACTCTTCGAATGACTCTTCTGGCTGAAAACTGCAGATTTGAGCATTAAATAAACGAAAACTACAGCATCTTACAGAATAAGGGACACGGCACTGGAAACAGCAGGTCTGACACTAGCTTGTTCTGTCCTCAGCCAGGGGGGCATAATCTATGTGACAGGTTCTCTTTAATATTACAGTTAGATAATTACTGAAGTTCAGGCCTGACTGGGACTAAAAAGCAGCCCTGGCAATGAAGCCGAACCAGCCCACCTACAATATTTTCCCCTCTACATGGAAATAAAAAAGTTGCACAATGCAGCAAAATTTGCTTAACCCCTCACCCATCCCCCCGTCACTACTCCATTAAATTTGTACAGAATGAGGAAAATAAAAGGTATGTTCACACGACCTTTTAAAACGCTGCGAGGCCGGCCCCATTCACTTTCATTTTTCCTGCAGCCTAAATGCAGGGAAGAAGTGACATGCCGGTACCGACCACAAAGACGCCGTGTGAACATATCATTATATGCACACTAGACAAATATATATATATTTATATATTTATGTATTTACACTAGACACATGGCTGTACATCTGTACATACAGTATATACACATCTACACGTCTCACATATACAGAACATACCATACTCACATGCACACACAACGCCTAGCACAATTGTCCCCTCCTTACCTGTCTCCTGTAGTCTGGTGCGGTCGGCAGCTTCTTCCTCCCACTACAGAAATGGGAGGCAGGGGCCAGTGATTCATTTGGCAGGAGCTTCTCCTCTTCTATGATGAGAGCTGAGCATAGGGGAAGTGGTATACGAGGGGAGGGAAAGATACCTACACAGCCCCAGATACAGAGTGTGCTGGACTGAGCAGCATTCTGATTGGTGAAGCAGCCCCTGTTGACTCCTGCTCTACCAATCAGCGCTGCTCTCACTCTGCACTGACACTTGAGGCTCTGAGATTCTGTCCCCCCTAAGATGCACAGAAATATAGGAGGCAAAAGGTTAACTTCTTCCTCTTCTGTGCTTTGCTTTCTCCCACTTTTCTCCATATTCTCATGCTTTCATATGGATTATTTTATATTGAAGTGGCTAAAAAGTAGGGGGGTGTCCCCCACCCAGAAAAATGTTAAGGGACCAGTCCACTCTGCCCCCCCCCCCTAAAAATACACCTATAGGTGTAGCGTGCTGCAGAAAATTATTTCTACTTAAAGGGATTGTCCAATAGGAGAAAATGTATTTGATATGGGTTCCCCAAGTAGGTAGGTAGTTATATATTGCACCCAGTAGTTAGATAAGTATATAGGGCCCCTGGTAGGTATACAGGTTCCGCCAGCAAGTAGGTAGTTATATAGGGCCCCTTCAGTAGGTAGGCATATAGAGTTCCCGAAGTAGGTGGGTATATAGGGCCCCCAGTTTGTAGGTAAATACATAGGGCCCCAAGTGTGTATATAGGTAAGTATATAGGACCCACTTAGTAAGTAGGTAAGAATAACGGGACTCCCAGTAGGTAGTTACATAGCCCCCCATAATAAGATGGTAGCTTTATAGGCACCCCATTATAAATAAAATAAAAAAAATACCTCTCCACGCTCCCCTGGCATGACTGCCTGCTTTAGGTCCCAAGCCAGATGCTTTAGGCTTGGGACAGGAAGCAGTGCATATGGTGCAATGACGTCACTTCATTGCTCTGTCTACACAGCAGCATACTGCAGGGGCGTGGATCACATAGCTCTCTCTGCCATGTTGTAGATCTCAATTGTACACATGTCACAAGGACACGTATACGACTGAGATAGTCAGGATGTTAAAAAGAAGAGGCCTAAGGCCTGTTCTTTCTACCAATCCTTGTTTCACAGTGTACTGCCAGAACATTGATTCTGGCTGCAATTGGTGTGTATGAGACCCAGCGATGCAGCTATGTGGTGAGGGAGACCTGTGGGCTCCCCTGGCTCAGAGTCCTGGTCGCAAGTGCGACCGCTGCTATCCCTGTAGCTATGCCACTGATGCTGATGATTCCTCTTAACACTGAGCAATCTTATTTCACTTCCTAATTTACATACGCTCCTCCTACAATTGGAAATTTATTCAGGTTACATCCAAAAAAGGGGCTTTACTAGTTAATCTTACAGATGCTCACGTATTTCATCTTAAGCAAATTTTAATTATGGGTAGAGGGAAGAAACCCTTAAATATTTGAGTATTTACATAACTTACATATGCTTCTCTATAGCAACATAATTTCCCCAGACTGTTGAGATTCGGTGTCTTCTATATAAATGGAACGTTACTCAGATTACCTTTAATGGCCGGATTATGCATTGAAAATGACTATTCTTCCTGAACTGATGTATTTATTCAAAGCATTACCGATCCCATTCCCCATAAGTGCTCTTAGATCCCTGCAGGCTTCTCATTTAGGGCGACATCTATGAACAGGGCTGCGGCAGAAGTCTTCCGTCTTTTCAGCCTGAGATCTAGCGCAGCCCTGTTCGCTATATTTTTAAAACGTCTGCACTCCGATGTTAGGTGTATTACAGAGCGCCCACGCCACTTTGTAATGCACCTGAGATCGGGGGTGAAGGGGGGGGGGTGCTGGAGGCATGTCGGACTAGAACCGTATGAAGCTACACATTTATAGCTTCAGTACGGCAAATCCAGGCCTATTACTGCTGGAACAGGTAAACCACTTCTAAAGTGGTTTACCTGAGCCTGAATCGTCGTTTCTGCGCTAGAATGCACCTGATTTATGACCCGCAGTTGACCGGGTTCATAGATTCAGGCGCATTCTACACTATTATTATGCACATAAATATTGGCGTCTAAGTGCCAAAAATCATCCATGTCATCTTTAATCTCTGGACGCAAGAGATATAGAATTCCTAAAAGTGTGCTGCTAGCTAGTAAATCTGAAGGTGAACTGGTAGTACCAGACATAGTTTAATATTACTGGGCCACACATCTTTAGTATATCCCAGCTTGGTCTTCTTTGTGCTTTCCAGATGTATGGAAATTGATAAGCTTTGGCTTGCCCCAAATTCTTCCTATTTTTCTCCTATGGGCCATGTCACAAACGACTTTTAATGTGTCCTTGCTTAACACTATGACCCTTACAAGAAGTATTTGAAATAGATGTTATCGGAAATACGAGCTATGTTCATTGGCATCTCTAATGACTTCCTTATTATTCCATCCTCTGCTCTCAGGTGGCCTAAGTGACCTGAATATGAAACCCTGGTTTGAAGTGAGATTTCGGTTTGCAGACATTGCGGATTATAGCTCTAGAAAGCTTCTACACTTTTTGAAAATTGAATCAAGATATCACATCCCAGATAATTTACTCATATCTGCAGATATCTTACTTTTTTAGAGCCAACCTGGATACAGACACATTATCAGAACGACCGTTTTTGAAAAAATATGTAGAGCTTGAGTCTCCACTAACGGCCTGGTTTTAGCTATCTATCAACTTTTGATTGTTTCGCCTCCAGATGTTTTACCTACACATTCTTGTATGACTAAGTGGTAGAACTACCTTGGTGTTCCTTTCAGGGTAATATTTATAAATTTTATATAGTTATATGATTTTTAGATTCTTATTAATTATTATTTGTTCTCAATCAGTATATGATGACTAGAGGTATACATAGATGTATTGAGTAACTAGAAAGGAATTTTAGACTTTATTACTGGGCCCCTCATTCTACCAGACAGCATGGCATCTAATAATTGAATCCATATGGTGTTGAATGAGAAAAGGTTGTAAAGAAGGTTTAGGAAGTAGAACAAGGAACAAGAGTCTTTGTCTATCCCAGTAGAAACATATCAGGAGGTGTTGGCTGTAATGTATATGCATAAGTTTGGTTCAAGCCAAAGAATAGGAACTAGCTAGTAATGTCATAGTTTAAACTGACTGGCTGATGTATTCTTTCAGAAGAAGGGGGCTTTGGGCTATAAACTCACAAACATGAGTGGAGTTGGTCAGACATTTTGGTTATATGCAATGTCTCTTAATGCTTGCATTGAAATAAAACCTGGATATTTTTACCTTCAATTGATTTTTGATTTGAAAACCCGATCACATCCGAACCGCTTTATTAGCGAGTAAAAATGGTACCCGAACAAACACCATTTAATGGATTCTGGAGTCTGAACACTCAAAGGATGGTCAATACTTGAACAGCAGAATAAGCGGCCACAAGGTAAGATAATTCTTTTATCTTGTAATATAAATTCTGACTCTCCAAGTATTGCCTCTCAGTTCTGGCTGTGAGTTCTGGAATCATTATAGTAAGTCTGGTACAAGAACTTTGATAAATATATTATATGATGTGATCAAGGTTCAGTTCTATACATGTACAGGTGTGCTGTTCGATCAGTGATTGGATGTGATTGCAGAGAATAGTGATTGATAAGAAAGAGGGATAGTGCTTCAGCTCCTTTGGTTAAGCCAGAAAGACAAGATCATTGGATTTTGTTCCAGGTAGGACAGACAGGGCCTTTTTTTTTTGTTTAATAATTAATTGAACCAGAAGAGCGGAGACAATTGGGTCTATCCCGAGGTAGGAAGAGTTAATTGGGGTGTGATGACACCATTAAATGTAGCCCATTAAGGTGTTAAGCGCCATGAGTGAGCCAGACCTAAGTGGGCGGGATTATTTTGGAATCGAGTAATGGGTAACTCGTTGGGCAATGGTGAGATATCTCTGAAAGGAAAAATTGCAATAGCCTTAATGGAAGAAAGAGCAGTGAAAGTATAAAGTTGGATGCTTGGAAGTACAAGATGGAAAATTGAAAGTCTTTAAGTGAAAGGTCTAGTTGTAACCTGCATACAATGTGTTTGGTGGAGGTACAATATCATGTGAGATGAGTATTCAGTGTAACACCTGATAAGAGGAAAAATCCTCCTTATTTCCCTCCCTTGCTTTGATCTGCTGCTGTAGAGCAGCAGCTGTGGTTTCAGAAGAGATGGGAGATGGGAAGGGAAAGCTCCAGATGTAAGGCTATGTTCACACAGCAATGACTGGGACGTATTTGAGCCCGTAATTTGCAGCGTACTGCGCTCAAATACGGGCAAAATGCGTCCCAGTCATTACGGTAATCCACAGCTCTCATAGAGAACTATGGATTACGTCTCCTCTCCCCGCTCGGACAACACGCCGTGAATAATGAATGTATATGGGGCCGGTGAGTAAACTGGGTATTGTGCACAAAGTTTTCAAGTTATGAAATATTTCCATGTTTTGACCAGTTTTTTTTCATATTAATATGAATGTCACTTATTGTCTTTTTCCCAAATGTTTCCTTTGGTAAGAGCAGCATTAACCATTAACCTAGTCCTAAAGGGTGTGTACAGTTGATGTGCTATCTACGAGTAATGATAAGCAGAGATGTACATGCCAGACTCACGGGGCAGAAACAAGTAACATAGACTCAGGGGGAAGAGCCAATGATTGAAAATCTTCTAGAAACAGGCTCAGGTTCGTGAGCAGTCACCCTCTTGAGACACTATTGACACTATTTTCCCTGCAGTTAAATATCTTTCCCCTATATTTGTGCTAGTCAGAATATTTACCTCTCCATAAATGTAAGGATTTTCTGAATGTTTTTGGAACTAGCAGGTTACTGCAGAGAGATTAGCCTCCATTTGTTCAGGTATTTTCTGTATGATGCATTACAGATATCTTAATACTTAGGCTATGTCTCCACTGCACAGGATTCTAATCGTATTTTCGGCGCTTTTAGTTTTTTAAAAGTGTCGAAGATAAGATCGTTCCTGCAGGCGGCAATAGAAAAGACGAGCTGTAGTCCCCACAGCCCGTCTTTTCTCCGCTCATCTTTTGGCGCCGGCGTATTATACAACATATTGTACTATACGCCAGCGCTCTTAGTTTTCTTGCCATCTTCCCATACAAAACAATTGTATGGGTGACGGCAAAAAACGAGAAGCGACCGCGTTTTTTGTACAAAGCGTGACAAAAACCGCGGTCCTGCGTCAGAGAAAAAACGCCCGCTTTCGGGCCATTTTTTGTCCAGTGCAGTGTAGACATAGCCTTAGCCTGAGATGCTTTCTACTTTCTTAAACTAACCAGCACGATATACAGCAGTCCTGTCCTCAGTGCTTTCGGGCCGTTTTTTGTCCAATGCAGTGTAGGCCTAAAGCCTCAAAAGACAAGTTACAGTTTTTGCAGACAAAGGTTACCTTCTAGGACACTACTGGTACCAGAGACCGAAAACAGATCGTATAGGACCTGACTCCTAGGAATTTAGCGCAGCTCAGGATATTCCTGGGTTTGATACCATATTGTAAAGCTTTAATATGATCAGCTTGTTTGCTTATGCAGCTTCTGTCTGACAAGCCATTCTCACTGTACTGCACTGAGATAGCTGGTCATGCCACGGCAGCCCTTACACGTCGGGGTTTTTTAAAGCGAAACACTACTATTTCTGGGTGAAAGGGACCAGGGTGGGGGAGCCCCCTATGTTAGTTAGTCAACGTACAAGTCTTCTACCAAACCCTCAAGATTGTACTTGATTACCCGTTAAAATATCCACCTATGATGTTGTAACGCCTCAAGGGTTCGGACGCAGCCCGGGCCGTCCTGGGGTTATTTAGCTCCGGGGTATCGCCGTTTTGGGGTTTGAAAGGTATTGGCACGTGCCCAGGTTCTGTTTTAAACGGGGCCCTCACAGTTTTATTCGGGATAAAAAACATTACAATAACCAAAAACATAAACCCAAAAATCCTAGGCCGTCGGCCACTGACTCAACCAGTGACAAACCCTGACTAATATTGGCCCACACCGACCCCCCACAAAACCCCTTTTCCAGTCCCAACTTTTTTCCTGGCTTTTCAGCCTCTTGGGCAAAAGCTTCCCTCCACTCTGCGCTCCAAATTAGGGGTAGCAGGCCACACCGACCCTGGGAACGGGGTTTTTTTATAGCCCCTGGTAATTCCGGAACGGGAACAGGGGAATGTGGGAAACAGCCACCCACCCAACTGAGCTGTTCTGGGAAAGCCCCCCCCCATAATGGCTGGACCCAGCCAACAATAGGGGTTGAAGCAACCAAATGTTGTGCCCGACAAACCCTGGTTCACCCCCACCGGACCCCATGCCCTGGTGGCACTTTTCACCACCCACCCACCCTTTCCCCCCCCCCCCCCCCCCAAAGGCGCTATCCCAAAATGTCATGGTTTCTTTCTCAGGTGCAACCATAACTTTCTCTGGGCACAGCATCCCCCTGCAGTGTGCTTTAATGATCCCCCAATTTTATACTGACCACTTTTAAAAACCTTGCCCGCCATTCTTTAAACCCTTAAAACCAAGCCCAAAGGTGGGGGAAGTAGATGGTTGCGATGAAGAAAATGGTTTTTTGGGTATTGGCATAAGAAACAGCGTTTTCCCAAGTAAAGGACTTCCCCAATAACTAACCCAGATTTTGAGTTTTTTTTGATGGATCCGTACGGAAATCGGGCGGGTATACATTGGATATGCGGTGGTTTAAAAAAAAAACATGGGTAAAAAAAGTTGAACCACTCCTGCCTCATTTTCGGGAGGGAGATTTGAGGGCACTACCCAGGGGCGGGGAAAGCGCCACGGTTAAGATTTTGAACATATACACGACTCACATAACTTTTAAATAGTAAAATGGCCCCGGAGAACCGGGCGCTTCATCTAAAAGAATGGAAGCCCCTGTTTTCCCTAAAGAGTTGGATAATTAAGGTCAGAGCACAAAAAATCTTACACCCCCGGGGCAAAAAATTCTAGACAGACAACCGACAAAAATGGGGCTGGAAAAACCCTAGGGTTTAAGGATCCTATGAACTACGGCCCATGTCCTCTAGACCCTTTTTATCGCTAAGCCCCTTAAGACCCTTCAAACCAAGTTAGGGTTTTGGGAAAAGGGGGAGTGGGAAAAACAGGGAGCCCAATTAGATAAGGGTGGCCTGTGGATTGTGAATGTCTCTTTTTCCCCCCCTGGACCTTTCCCATGATGGTTAAAAGCCCTGGATAAATTTTCGCTAAGATGAGGCTATGGTTCAAGTGAAAGTATTGGTTGCTTGGTTTGTACAGCCGCACCCATTACCCCAAACCTGTTGACGGGTGAAAGGGCACAGAACGGGAAAGTGAAAAAGGGTTTCCCCAAAATCATTTTGCCACTGTATCCTTTCCAAAGGTGCAAATATGAATATGCCCTTGTTATTATTTTCTCTATTCCGGATGGCCTGAAGCCTACCCAGTACCGAAAGCAACAGCAAACGTAACTGCACAAAAGTTGATTAAAGAACTTGTTTGTAGATTTAGGTTACCAGAAACAAAAGAGAGTGATAGAGGAATAGGGGAAGTCATGAAGGAAATGACAGGTGTCTTAGGTATAGAACAGGCCTTTCCCCTAAATTTAAGGAGTGAAAATGTTAAAACGGTTAAATGGAAGAAATAGAGACGCCTTTGGGGTTTAAAGGTCTGGAACAGGCTGGGCCCAAATCCATGACATTAATGTTTTCTTTTTGGCCCCACTCCTTTATTACTTGGCTATTTTTTTTTGGTTCTTGTTTTGTGGAAGACCCAGCCACGCCCCCATTTTTTAATGTTGGAGGGGAAGGGGTGTCATCAGAATTTTCATTTTAAGGTCCATTAAATTTCTCATTGATGCGGTTAAGGTCCTGTGCCCTTAGAGAAAAAACCCCCAAACAAATGTTTCCACCCCCAGCTGAGGGGGGGCGGGGTTTTTTTGGGTCATGGGCAGCTTTTTCTCTTCCCCAAATCGGGGGGGTTTGAGTTAATCCAAGGGGTTAAATTTTTTTTGTTCCCTGCCCACAGCACCCTTCTCCAAACACTACGAATCATCCGGGTTTATTGGGAAATTAGAGGGGCCTGCACGTACCTTCTTGAGCAGGGGGACCTTGCGCCCATGTAGGATTTTAAACCATTGTTGAAAATGGTTACCAAAGGGTTTTTCTTGGTGACGGGGGCCCCCAGTGCCTTGAGAATATTAAAAGTTCCCCCCGTTAGTTTTAGGCTGATGTCTCCCCTTTCCCTCATGTCGGATACCCCACGAGATGAGTTTTGCATGGTCCCAGATAAAATGCGATTGACATTCTTTTTGTATTTCTTCCATTTTCTTACTATTGCACCAAATTTTTTCCCCTCCCCCCCGCATTTTACTTAGGTTTTTGTAGCCCTTTCCGCTTTGGCGGTCTATGATCTTCCCTGCGTCTTAGAAAGCTCTTTGGTCTGTCATTTTGTAAGGTTATGTCGTTGATTAATTGATTTGTGGACAGGAGTTTTTTTAAAGGTGACTTTTTAAGACAGCTGTCTTTTATGAGGTTACGAGTTGATTAGGGCATCTATGGTTTTAGGAGCCAACTGGTTTGCAGGGTATAAAATATTTATTTCTCTCGCAAAAATGCAAATAAATTTATTAATTTTAAAATGTGTTTTTTCTGGATTTTTTTGTGGATTTTCATCTCTAAATGTTAAAATTAAACCCAAACCCCTTTAAAAATTGTCGGGGGGCAAACTTAAAAAATCACAAGGGATCAAATAATTATTTCCTTAAAGTTATGATTCACTCGTAGAAATATTGAACAAAGACATAACGTTGAATATGTCAACACACCAGCAAATCAAAAAATATCCCTACCTAGAATTTTCCATAAACCCTTTGGGGGAACTGTCAATTATGTATTGTTAGCCCTTTTTAAAGAAAGTATGCATTCCAATTTGAATCTGGACTAACGATGGAAAACTGTGTACTTTTCCCCATAGAGGATGGCACATTCCCCCTTTTTTCCCAAAAATTAAAACCTCACAACCAAAAGATGGGGCAGAGTGTGAGTGTGTTAGTACGGGGGGTTGGGAATTTAAAGAACCAGTACTTTAGTAAAGTTGGGAAAAAAATTTGGGAAACCCTGGCTGAAAGGGGTCAATAGAAAAGGTCTCCATTTTGTAGCAACTCATGTTGGTGTAGGAGTTACTTGCTTAGCTGTAGATACCCATGATACAAAATGGAAAGAGAGTAAATATTTCCCCTTTTGAAAAAAGGGGGAGAGTTTTCTGTTTTTGGGAAAGGGGGACTATTAGAACAGGCCCCTCAAGATAATGGTAATAAGTCTGAATGTGGGTTTTGGAACACGGCTGGAGGATGCGGGGATAGTAAAAAGGAGATGAGATGTGTGTATAATAAAACTGCTCCTTTGAATAATGGAAATAGACTTTTTAACTGATTTCATACCTTTCGAAGATTCCAGAAGGTGACCGGGGGGGGGTTTTGGCCTGCGTGCATGGATTTAAGACGCATGTGGAGTGAGCTCCTGAAAAAAAACCGGGTTTTTATCCTTTTAAAATGCCCCAAGTGAGATCCTGATTACGTTAAAATGAGGGGACAAGGAGTCTGCAAAGCTCCACAGACACTGCAGACTGTATTCCGCGGCATTTACAAGTTTTTCTAAGGCCTCTGCGAGACAGACACTCCTGGCCTAATCTTCCGACGGGAGAAGTGGCCATCTTACCTGCCCCATCTGCTAATAGCCCGGGGAAAAAATGGGGGCCCAAGAGCCGTCGACACCTCCTATCATCGGGGAACAACCGCCTGTAGGGGGGGAGACCAGGAGGGCCCCCGGTCCCTGAACTGCAGCGGAGCCCGAGGAAAGCATCCAGAGACTGTGAGACGGGCGGCTGTAGGAAACATTGCGAAAATTGGGGGTAATCTCCGGGCTTTTGGGGCAGAGGAGAGAGGTGCCACCGCCGCAGTACCAAGCCGGAGCCGGTAACAAGGGGGAAAAGCTATCGTCGAGAGTGAGTAAAAACGACGCAGGCAGGGACTTGGGCCTTTAAGCCCAACCCCCTATTCCTGCAGGTTGTGAGACCCAGGCAATCGGCATAGTGGTGACCCCACAGTATTGAGAAGTGGGTGCAGGGGCCTGCAGCATAGGAGACTGTACAGCCCAGGCGGACAACGCTCTCCTAACTCCCTGACGTTATAAAGCCTTGATCCTCTCTCTACATCAGGCTCCTCCAGGGCTAGATTGGTTTCTGAACTGTGTGTCCAAGTGGGCAAAAACCCCAAAACCCTGTGCAAAATAGGTTTGTCCCCCTGTCCCCTTCCAGTTTGTCTATGGGGCCTTACTTGTAAGGTTGAAAAAAAAACATATGTAGAGTGTGAACCATATTGTAAGTGAAAGAATGAAATGATAATCTAAATCAAGGATCTAAAAATAAAATGAATTGTTGATGGACACCCAGACCCCTTACAAAAAACTGACATGATCTTTTTCCTTTTCCCAAAGGTATTTGAATTGTGAATAGTGGACTAACCCCCCATATTTGTTTGCTGTAATGTAAATTTGCGGGTTTCTGGAAATGTTGAAATGTGAATAGTGGATACCCTCCCATCATTTGTCTCTGCTGTTATGTTAATTGCTGTGTTTTGGGTATTTAAATGTGAATAGGGGACTACCCCCCCCATCATTTGTCTTGCTGTATATGTTAATTTGTGTGTTTGGTAGTTGTTTTGTGAATAGTGGATTACACCCCCATCATTTTCCTGCTGTTTTTTAAATTCTTTTTTTGGGTATGTTAAATTGGTGAATAGTGGATAAACCCCATCTTTTGTCTTGCTGTATTTTTAAAATTGCTTGTTTGTATGTTGAATTGTGAATAGGGACTACACCTCCATCTTTTGGGGTCTCTGCTGTTTTGTTAATTGCTGTGTTTGGTATGTTGAATTTGAATAGTGGCCCACCTCCATCTTTTGTCTCCGTATTGTTTAATTGCTGTATTTTGTTTTCTGGTTTGAATGATAGATTTCTATTGTGGACCATTGGTCAGGGGAATAATGTAAGGGGGGGGTATTTAGCCCTTTTGGAAATACCCCACTTATAAATAGGGGGGAGGGTTGGGGTTTTTTTTTGGGGGAAACGTGAATACCTTACACCAAAAGGAGTACCCCCCCGGGGAGTACTAGTTTTCATATTTGATAGGTACGTTGCTTTGCACTAGTTTATCTTGTAATTTATTTTTTAGTTGCTTTTTTGGAAAAATTTTGGGGTTGCCTAAATATACCAATTTTCCCTGTTGTCCTTCTTTTCGGCATACCACCTACTTGGGAATTTTACGTTTGCAGGTATTATGTATCCAATTTTTGCCATGCTTGGTATTAGGCTGGTTTTAGGGGTTTGGCCCCTTTTTTGCTTTTTTAAAAACCCACTGATAAACCCTAAATTTGGGGCAAAACGCTGCTTTTGGGGATTTATTTGTTGTGCCGGGGGATTTTGGCTTTATAAATGTATAGTACGTATCCCTTATTGTGTGGTTTTTAACGGCTTCAATTTTTCTAAGTTGTGTAAATATATCTGTGATATATTCAAAGGTGTGTAAATTTTTTTTACCTGTTGATACCTATTTTCTTCCTTTTGTATCCACCTACGGTGGAGATATTGTTACTAATCTTCCCTGTGTGAGGTTTGGGATTTGATAGGGACTATTGAGCCCATTATTCGGGTCGCCCTTTTAGGGCGGTTTCTGTGTTGGCAGGTTATAGGTATGATGTAGGGACTTATAGGTTTAACCTTTATTGCCAAATTTTGGTGCTGTCCCTGCCTGTTCTTACCCCTTGGGTGTTTTTTTGTGGATTAGATAAATTTTTTTAAAATATAAATTTGATTTTAAAAGTTTATTTTAAAAAGGGGTGTTTCTTTGGATTAGTAGTTTTTTATATTCCTTCTTTTCATCTTTGGGAGGTTCTTGGATTTTTTTTGTAACTCCACCCATTGCTGGGAGTGGGCCACTGATTTAATCAAAGAACTCCCAAATGGTAGTATAAATTTGTTGCTTGAGTCAGTCTGACCCTTTTGGGGCATAAGGCATGTAGGTAGTGAAACCTATTGTAAAGGCCAGTTGAAAAGTGTAGCTGAATAAAGGGATTGAAATAAAACTGAACCCGATTGTTGACACCCCAGACCCTTACAAGAACTGATCATGATTTTTCATCTCTCACGGATGTTGGGGGGCCCAAGGGGGCTAGGAGGAACGCCTTTTTTGTGTATTAGGCTTACAAAAAAAAACCCTATTCACCATGCTCAGTTTGCTGTCTATCTTGCAGCCATTACCTCCGCTTTTCCACCCGTTTTTGCCCCTGAGAATCTTATCCAATCCCGCGCCTCTCTCCTTCCCTCCCTGTGTTATCACACACTCTCCTTTTCCCCTTTTCAATCCACAAACCCCCTGCTCACATATTGCTGCACAAAAAAGCCGCTTTACTCATCACTGAACATCGCTTATTTTTCTTTTCCCGCTTTTTTGCTGCAGGTGACATCTCTCCTAACCCCGGGGGCCCCCCCTCCATTACTGTATCCCACCTCCTCCCCCCATAGAAACCCCGCTAACCTAAATTTCTATTCGCTTACATTTTTCCGTCCCTTTTAAAAAGTCTCTGTGGGAAAGCCCCATCGTGTGCCCCAAACTCCGCTGTTATGACCCGTTTTCTCTCCAACTCCCTAAAAGCTGCCCTCACAGAAAAAATGGGGCCAGCCATTGACCTGCTTCCCTTCCGTTCCCTATGGCGGCCTACACTTCACCATACCCCCCCACCCGGAACACCGGGTGGGGGGTTGGCATATTCTCTTCCACACTGCCCCTTACCCCGGTCCTTCCTCCTGCACCCTCAATCACTTTCCCCCCCTTTGAGGGCCCCCACCCTCGACTCTTTCAGCCATTTTTTCCCCCGACTCGAGTTCTGTACGACCCCCGGCTCACCCCGCCCGTTTCTGGGTCATTTTGTGCCCCGGCTCCCCCACTTCTCTCTACGAAATACCAATTCATCATGGGGGACTTTAAACCTATTTTGACCCCATTCTCCCTGCCTCTCAGATCCCTTTTACTAAACCCCTTTTTCTAGGCCTCTGCAGTTTACAACTCCCCCCCACAAGGTGGAAACTCTCTTGATTGGGTTTTTTGTAACCGTTCCCAAACTCTAATTTAATAATTCCTTTCCTCTCTCTGTCACAATCTTATTTCCTTCCTTTTATAATTCTCACCCCCTCTTTTGGCACACCCCCCCTCCCCTTCAGAAATTCCCACTCCCTGAACACTCAGGAGTTCACAGACGCCCTACAGCCCCCACTGCCCCCCAATTTTCTCTCCTGCCCTGACCTGGGATCCAAAAAAATAATGAAACTCTTTCACCACCCTGGACACTTTGGCACCGGTCACACACCGCACCACCCGGTCAAAACCCCCCAGCCATGGCACACGCCTCAGCTCGCCAGTTTCCGAGTTCCAGATGTGCGGAGCGGTTTTGGGGAGCGAAGCTACCTGCAGACTTTTTTCCCACAAATTTATGCCAGGACTTATCAAACTGCCTTTACAGCGCCAAACAAAAAAATTTCATCCCCTCATCGCAACCTTTTCCAACAACCCTAAAGCCTGTTTGACACCATCCCACTCCCTTCTCAGGCCCAAAGCTCAGGCCCCGGTCTCTGACCTCCTGTGAAAACCCGGCCCCTCACTTCAAAAAGGAAAAAAGACAAAATCAGGCAAAACATCTCATCTAAAAACCCCAAACGCCCATTGGTCCCTCCCCGCACACTCCCAGCCTATCTCGCTCTTGATCCGAACAGAAGAAGAATTTTCCGGCTTTGTGTCTGCGTGCCCTACACTGCTCTAGTGACCCAAAAATTCCCCCCCCCCTTCTCCAGTCTAATTCTCCGCTATCTCTTACATAACTGCAATCTGTAAACCCCTTCTCTCTCCACTGGGATTTTCCCATCTTCCTTTAAACATGCTGATAATCCCCTTTTAAAAAGGCCCACTTGGACCCTCCTGCGCTGTAACTACCGCCCTTCTAACTGCCCCCATCTCCAAAATCTGGAACCCTTGGTCTTTTTCCCCCTAATTTCCCCTATTCTCCGCTAACTTCTTTTGCATCTGCAATCAGGTTTCCCCTCCCTACACCCCACGAAAAAGCTCTAACTAAGTCTCCAATGATTTTCCTAACAGCTAATTTTTAGGGAACACTATTTTTGTTCTTCTGGATCTCTCTGCAGCGTTTGACAAATGTTTATCACCAACTTCACCTCGGGAGCTCAAAATTTTGGGCCCCCAGGGCCGTCTCTCTTTGGTTCTCTCTAAACCCTTTTTAACCGCCTTCCCCGTATTCTTTGCAGGTTCTACCCTCTCCCTTTCCTCTTGCCCCCGTCGGGGTTCCCAGGGGTCCGTTTTGGGCCCCCTCCCCATTCTCAATTATACAGCCCCATTGGGGCAAACCATCAGCAGTTTGGCTTCCATACCATCTCTACGTGATGACACCCAATTAACACTCCTCCCCAGAATCACTCCTGCCTTTCTACAAAACACCAGGGGGCTGCCTGTCTTTTCTCTGCTCATGTCCTCCCTGTAAATTAAATAAACTCCTAAAACTGAACTTTAGTATCCCCCCATTACTAACAAACTTACCCTCCTTTTTGTTCAGTTGTGGCCCACCCTAACTCCTAGGGGGGGAAGGCCCCCTGTCTTGGGGTTATAACTAATTCCGCTGTTTTCATCCCCTATATCCAAACCCTTGCCGCCCCGTCACCCCGCACCTAAGAACATTCCAGAATCCGTCCTTTTTCTACTGTGGAAACAATCAAACTTCATTTTTGCTCTTTTTCATTTCTCGTTGACTACTGTAATCCCTTTTTAACGGTCTCCCTGTGCAAACTCTCCCCCCCTCCCAAACTGTCCTGAATGAACACCCGGTTGTCTTTTTTCCCACCCCATAATGATGAAACTACCCTGTGTCAGTACTGACTGGTTCTATCCTTTTAGGTACAAAATAAACTCATCATCTCACTATAAAGGTCTCCCAAAGCTCTTTCCCCAATTTTTCTCCCCATCTCTGCTCCCCCCTACCCTTCGTGATGATTCAGGTTACATCATCAATCATCCGAACCTCCCATGCCCGTTCCAAGACTTTACCGGCGGCCCTTTTTCTGGAACATGCTACCCGCGGGCGATACAACTCGAAATTCTAGCTTTAAAGGGCCTGAGATTTAAATTTTTCACTCTGGCCCACCAGAAACCCTAAAGCTAACACCCTCACCCCCTCCCCCCACACCCCTAGCGCCTATCTCATTTTCGGACTTAACTGTATATAGGTACTGTTTTTGGGGGGCAGGGTTTTGTTTTTACATAAAACAAACCCCATATTTATGTCACATGGCTGGGCCCTTGTAAATTGCACTTCTTACCCCTTTGTTCTCCCGAACCCTAAAAATTTGAATCTTGCGAGCAGGGGCCCCCCACCTTGTGTCTCATCTGTAAGTAGCTTTTATTGTGCAAAGTATTTCTTTTGTCTGTCCTAAAACCCCCAAATTGTAAAATGTCGGAAAAATGTTGGCGTATATAAAAAAAGATTTTTATTTTATTTTATGTCCCTTTAAGTTTCACCAAGGGTGGGGGGAAAAGTGGGTGAAAGGAGGGGGAAAGGAGTTTTTGCCTGGCTTCCTAATATGATGCTTTTATCCCCTAAGGCAAAAACCATCTGCTCTAAGGAAGATTTCATTTCTGATCCCCGAGTTTCCTTCAGACTGGATCTAAATTATAGAGGCTACTACGTACAATATTCTTTGTTTCGGTAGTTACTAAACCCCTTTTTTGAAATCACAAATGTTCCTGCTGTGACCAGTCCTAGGAGGCCCATTTTACCTTTTAAAGTTTTCCCCTAATGAGAAAGCTTTTCTCCGCCGAAGGGAATGTTCTCTGGTCTTTGAGGGGGCTTTACTTGAAATAATTTTTCCCCAACTTTTTTTTTGGGGGCCCCGTTATATATTTTTTATAAATTAATCTGTCCCCGGAAGCCTCTTTTTCAAGACTAAATAAGTCAATTCTACTAACCTCTCACATAAAATAAAATGCCCATTCCCTTTTAAGTTTGGTTACTTTCTTTGCCTTCTTTGTCCATTACATTTTTCCATAAATGGAGCCCAGAAAAGAAAAGATATTCCAAATGAGGCCGACCCAAGGTTCATACAGCGGTATTTTACATCCTTGTCCCGGAGTCCATCCTCTTTTTAAAACCGCCAATATCTTTATTGCCTTAGGGCACTGATTTTCACTGCTGCTGTTTTTAGTTTTTTATGTACAAATACGCCCCGATCTTTTTTAAAAAGGATTTCCAGTTTTTCTCCCCCAAGGACATTTTGTGCCTGCAATTATTTTACCCGGGTCAGAACCTTTTTATTTACTGTATTGAACCATTTGCCCAAAGGGGTGCCCAAACACTCATGTGTCAGGGTCTGCTTGAATTTTTAAAAAATTATCCATTGATTGCACTACCCTGCATAGCTTGGTGTCATCTGCAAAAATAGAAATACATTAAATAAAAGAGGACCCAATATTGAGCCCTGTGGCACACCACTCATAACCAGGGACCACACAAAGTAGGAGTCATTTACATCTAATTACACACTGTTATTTCTAACCCAATGGATTTTAATTTACACAATAAACTCTTATGAGGGACAGTGTCAAACACCTTTGCAAAGTCTAAAAACACTATATCAACAGCCGCTCCGATATCCAGACTTCTACTCACCTTTTCATAAAAACAGATCAGGTTGGTCTGACAACTTCAGTCCTTAGTAAAATCATGCTGGCAATCACTTATAATATATTCGGCTACATAGTCCTGTATATAGTCCCTTATGAGCCCCTCAAACAGTTTTCCCACAATAGATGTTAAACTTACTGGTCTATAATTAACTGGGCAAGATTTTGAGCCTTTTTTGAAAATGGGAACTACATTTGTCTTGCACCAGTCTCCTGGCCCTATACCAGTCACCAGAGAATCTCTAAATATCATATACAGGGCCACACCGATAACCGAGCTGAGCTCTTTAAGAACTCTTGGGTGTAAGCCATCTGGACCTGGAGCCTTGTTCACATTTAGTTTATTTAACTTGACTTGGACCATTTCTACACTCAACCAATTAATTATATTAGACCAGCTCTCTATTACTGTTATTTAAGGGTCATACTTGCTCTGAATTTGGCTTTTTGGCATTTTGATGTTTATAGAATTTCTTGGGGTTTGTCTTGCTGTCCTTGGCCACCTGCCTTTCATTTTGTATTCTAGCGGATTTGATCACTTTTTTACTAATTTTATTAACCTCTTTGTAATTTTCAAAGGCTAATGCTGACCCCTCTGTTGTATATTTTTTAAATTCCCTTTTTTATGTATTGCCCTTTTAACAGAAGGTAGAAGCCACATTGGATTTAGTTTTAATCACCTATGCTTGTTACACATAGGAATACATTTTGCTATCAATTTCCCTAGAGTATATTTAAAGCCCTCCCAATCGGTTTCTACATCCCTATTTGATAGTAGATGCTTCCAGTCTATGTCCTGTATTGCGGCCCTCAATAAGGAGAAATTGGCCCTTTTAAAATTAAATGTTTTTGCCCTCCCGCTCTGTGTTTGTTTTTTCCAGTTTACACTAAAATGAATTATATTGTGGTCGCTGTAACCAAGATTTTCAGAAACAGTGACCGCTTCAACAAGTTCTGCTTTATTAGAAATTACCAGATCCAACAGAGCATCCTTTCTAGTGGGATCCTCCACAAACTGCCCTATAAATTTATCCTGTAACAGATTGAACTTCCTCCCCTTTGCAGTTGATGCAGAACCGTGACCCCAGTCAATGTCTGGGTACTTAAAGTCGGCCATTATTACCACCGTACCCGCCTGTGCTTCACTGATGTTCAGGGGTCTATAGATTATGCCAAAAAATATTTTCTCTGCATTAACCCCTCGTAATATCACCCACAACGTGTCCACATCGACACCCTCTTCACCCGCTAGTGCCTCTATCACATTTGCCTTCATATCACTCTTGGCATACAGACACACTCCTCCTCCCTTCCTGTTTGCCCTGATCTTCCTAAATAGATTAAAACCTTGAAGGTTGACATCCCAATCATGCGAGTCCAACCATGTTTCAGCAACACCAACCACATCAATCTGCTCCTCTAGAACTAGCACCATAACAAGCCAAGGAGAAGCCTCATTTAGTTTCCATGGGTATAAGTAATAAAATTGGTAGTGCTATATTTTTAATATTGACCCAGCAGTAAATTTGCAAATAAGGGCAGATTTTAAAGAAATTGCATAAATGAGTGATGATTGGTTGAAAAAGCAACAAGTGAAGAAGAACTCATAGTGGGGTGATACCTTTTCATTCTAAAACCCAGCAAATTGGTTCAGAGGCCTAGGTAGATGGCTGACAGGAATATTACAGATGATTATGCAACATGTACTGCTCATAATAATAATATATGTGTGTTTCAAATGTTTCTTGCTCACCATATTTAGATGTTACAGAAAACTAAAGAAGCAAATAGTTTTATCTTGCCGTGACTTGGGAGAATACAGTATCTTCTCCTCAGGGCATGGGCAACCTCAATCTGTTTGATGAGCTTAGTAGGTGATCCCTTTTCTTAGAGGAATCCAGCATGGGGAGTAGGGAAAAAGAAGCATGTAAATAGAAAGTCTGGTTGTGCAGGCTAGCTGCATGAGAAAAAAAAACAAAGAAATAGGTGTTACGGGTGTCCCTGCCCGCGCCTCGTCTGTCGAGACCGCATTGTTGAATCTGCAGCAAGGGAACTCCTCCGTAGGTAACTACGCCGTGCAATTTCGCACACTAGCTTCAGAGCTGCCTTGGAGCGATGCAGCATTGTTCGCCACCTTTAAGAAAGGCCTCTCCAGCCAGATTAAGGATGCCCTCTCCGCCAGGGACTCTTCATCTTCATTAAGCGAGCTCATCCACCTGGCGACCCAGATTGATATCTGTTTCTCGGAGAGACGTGAGGAGCTCCGCCAAGAGCGTGAACTGATCCGAACACGTCGTCTACCCCGTCTTGTGCCGGTGTTTCTTCGGCCTCCACTGTCTTCTTCACAGCCAGTCATGGAAGAGGCCATGTAAGTGGACAGAGCCCACCTGACTCCGCAAGAACTGACTCGACGACGTGAGGAGAACCTATGCCTCTACTGCGGCAGCCCCTAACATCTCCTCAAGGGTTGTTCGCTCCGTCCGCAACGTCCGGGAAACGCACGCACCTAGGCTTCGTGGGAGAGGAGTCCCTAGGTGTGAACAGTCCCTCTCCTCGGCTCATGCTGCCAGTTCTGGTCACAACCAATTCCGGGATCTCGTTTCAAGTGGCTGCCTTGTTGGAATCTGGATCTGCCGGGAATTTTATGGATGCTGCCTTGGTGGCCAAGTATCGTCTCTCGGTGGTCTGCTTAGACCAACCCTTGGTCATCTCGTCCATTAGTGGCGAACTCTTGAGTGACTCCATCCTTTTCCGGACTGAACCGGTGGTCCTACAAGTCGGAGCTTTACACAAGGAGAAGATCGCATTCTTCGTGCTACCCCGCTCTTCCTCGGCTGTCCTTCTGGGGCTTCCATGGCTGCAGCGTCACGCCCCCATGCTCGACTGGAAGACGGGCTAAGTTTTGCGTTGGGGTCGAGATTGCCAGTCTCGCTGCCTAACGGCACCTTGCCGGGTGCGCCCCATTCCTCCACAGTCTCCTCTCAAGCCCTTACCAGGCTTGCCACCACCGTATCAAGACTATCGGGATGTCTTCTCTGAGAAGCAGGCGGACACTCTACCTCCCCATCATCCCTACGATTGTCTTATAGACCTGCTGCCCGGGACTAGTCCACCCCGGGGTAGGGTCTACCCACTCTCGGTACCCGAGACTCAGGCTATGTCGGCCTACATTAAAGAAAACTTACAAAAGGGATTCATCCGCAAGTCTACTTCTCCGGCAGGTGCCGGATTCTTCTTTGTGGAGAAGAAGGATGGTTCCTTACGACCCTGCATCGACTTCCGCAGTCTCAACAAGATCACTATCAAAAACCGGTATCCTTTACCATTGATTACTGAACTCTTCGATCGTCTCCGCGGAGCTAAAGTCTTCTCCAAGTTGGATTTGCGGGCGGCGTATAATCTCTTCCGGATCCGAGAAGGTGACGAGTGGAAGACGGCCTTCAATACTCATGATGGGCACTTTGAGTATTTAGTGATGCCCTTCAGCTTCAACGCTCCAGTAGTCTTCCAAGAATTTGTCAATGACATTTTCAGAGATCTCCTGGATGTCTGCGTGGTTGTCTACTTGGATGACATTCTGGTGTTTTCGCCTGATCTGGAGACCCACCAGTCGCATGTGCGCCAGGTCCTGAAACACCTCCGTGAGAACCATCTTTATGCCAAGCTAGAAAAGTGCCTGTTTCACCAGACTACACTCCCGTTCCTCGGATATATAATCTCGGACAAGGGCCTGCAGATGGACCCCACTAAACTCTCCGCCATTCTACACTGGCCACGACCCATCAGCCTCCAGGCCATACAACACTTCTTGGGCTTTGCAAATTACTACAGGCAGTTCATCCCACATTTCTCGACGTTGGTGGCACCAATTGTGGCTCTTACCAAAAAGCATGCCAACCCGAAACTGTGGCCACCAGCCGCCGAAGAAGCCTTTTCCAAGCTGAAAGCAGCATTTGCCTCTGCACCTGTGTTGTCTCGGCCTGATACCGAGAAACCCTTCTTCTTAGAAGTAGACGCCTCTTCCGTGGGGGCTGGGGCGGTCCTCACCCAAAAGGGGTCCAAAGGCAAGACTCGGACCTGTGGGTTCTTTTCCAGAACATTTTCACCTGCGGAAAGGAACTATACCATCGGGGATCGGGAGCTTCTGGCCATTAAGCTCGCTCTGGAGGAATGGCGCCACCTCCTGGAAGGTGCTCGATATCCTGTGAATATCTACACTGACCACAAAAATCTCCTCTACCTCCAGACAGCACAACGTCTCAACCCACGCCAAACAAGGTGGTCTCTGTTCTTCGCCCGGTTCAATTATGTTACCATTTCTGACCGGCAGAGAAGAACGTCCCAAAGGGCCCATGGCCCCCCTTTCCCGTCCTCTGACGGAAGTGGAAAAAGAGGAGGGCTTCCCCCCCGGGACATCGTACCTCCAGAAAAGGGCTGATATTTGGGAGCTCCCAAAAAACCCTCCAACGCGCCCTCCGGGGAAGGACGTATGTGGCCCGGGGCTCCGGGCTAAGGATTCTGAAATGGGGGGCCCCTGCTTTTCATATTTTCTGGTTCCCGGGGGCGAAAATCTTGTTCGTTGATTTCCCCCTTTACTGGTGGGCCCCATCTTCTAAAAAATGTAAGGAGTTTTTGGAAAACCCCCGTAAACCTGTACCCGCCCAAAAAAATCCCGGGGCCTTAAACCTGCAGGGTTTTTACAGCCCCCTTTCCAGTTCCTAACCAAATCCCCTTGGGGCCACAAAATTTCCATGGACTTCATCCCCCGAAGTGCCTCCCTCTGAGGTTTAAAACGGTTATTGGGTGGTCACTGACCCTTTTTCGAAAAATGGGGAAAACACCTCTTCCCCCCCCTTTTTCCGGTCTCCCTTCGCTCCTCGACTCGGGCAATCCCTTTTTTAAAACATTTTCTTCCGTCTGCAAAATTGGGGCTTCCCCTACATATTGTCTCCGGGGGCGGGGGGGTTCAATCCCTCCGAGTTTTGGCGAGGCCTCTGTTCTTAAAACAAGTGGAACTAGTTTCCCCTTCCCCGGGGTACCCCCCAACAAATGGGCCCCCTGGAAAAGGGGGGTGAACCAAGTCTTGGGTACCAAACTCTGCCACTTTGTATCCACAAGACAAAAATGATTTTGGTTTTAGGTTTTTTTGCCCTGGGCGGAGTTTTCATATAATTCTTTGGAACCCGATTCCGCTGGGGGGGTTCCCCCCTTTTTCATCGCTTTGGTCGGGATTCCCCGCCCCCCCCCTTTTGCGCCCTCTGTCCTTTTGATGTCCCCTTGGTTTAAACTGGTCCGCAACCTATCTGCCGTTTGGAAGGAGAGGCGCCAATCTCTTTTTCCAGGCCTCGGCCCGTATGAAAAGGGCCCAAACACAAAAAAGAAGACCCCCTCCCTTTTCCCTTTTTTTCTGGGGGAAAGGTGGGGGCTGTTTGCCCCGGTATGCCACTTTAAAAATCCCCAGCTACAAGCTGGGTCCCCCCCGGGTTTTTTGGCCCCTTTGAAATCCTGAGGGCAAAAATCGGGGGGCCCCACAAGCTCCCCACTCCCCCCCTACTATGCGCATCCCCCAAATCCTTTTCCAAAAGGTTTTCCCCCTTAAACCGGTGTCCAAAAAGGGTTCCTTGGTTTAGTGGGCCCCCCCTCTCCGTAGCTGCTCCACCAAAAAATTTTTTTCCCTCAAAGAAATTTTTGGCCTTAAGAAGGTTTAAAGGGGGGGGACGATTTTTTTTTTGGTTTCCCACCCGGAAGGGTTTGGGGGGGGGAAAAGGGAAAAGGGCCCTGGGGGGCCGGGGGGAAAAACATTTCCCCCGGACGGGGCCTCCCCGTCTTGGTTTTAATTTCGGGGGCCCGAAAGAGGGGTAGGCCCCAAAGGGGGGGGGGCTGTTTTCGGGGGGTCCCCGGACCCCCGTATCAGGGCGCAGGCACAACCCGCACCTCCCCATGACCTCAGCTGCGGGCCCAGCCGCAAACCCCCGGGACTCGGTACTCTGAGTCCCACTTACCTCGCCACGCTCCGTTTTTCCCTTCCCGGGGCCCCACAGGCCCCAATTTAAAGGGACAGGGGCGCCAGTAATTGGTCCCCCACCGGGCGCTGGGCCCCATTTAAGGGCCCTTTCCCCCCCTTAGCCCCTTTTCCGAATTGATATGCCCTGTGCCCAGAGAGGAAGCGTTCCGGGGTATCTTTTTTTTTCTACTTTTGTACCGTACCCCTTCTGCCTCCCTCCCCCTTTACCACCCAACCCCTTGCCGCCTGTCCTTCCCATTTTGCCTTTCCCCGACTACAAACCCCTGCGCCGGGCCTGAAACCCTTTTGGGCCCGTCCCCCCCACTTTTTAGCCTGCTTCACGTTTTTTTTTATCTTTTTTAATTATTTCTTTGTTCTCAGTCGTAAAATTTTATAACTCCCAATATACAAAGATTGGGATTGAGTAACTAGAAATTAAATTTTGGGCTTTATTACTGGGGCCCCCCCCACTCTGCCAGGGCCCGGGATGGGCCCAGTAAAAAAAATTTTTATATGGGAAATGGAATACTGGACCTAAAAAAAGGTTTGGGAAATTTTTCTTAGAAAATAAAAAAAGGAACAAGAGTCTTTGTATTTTTCCCCCGTTTGAAACCCTGCCCGAAAATTTTATTCTGTAAAGTATATGGGGATAAGTTTTTTCAACCAGCGGGAAAAAGGGGAAATAGCGAGTTTTTCCCTGGTTTAAAGGGAATTATGCCCCCCTTTTCTGAGGGCAGCCAACTAGTGCAGAACCCCGCTGTTCCCAGGGACTGGCCCCTTTTTTCTGTAAGATGGGAGCAAATTTTAGAGCAAATTTAAACCTCAAATCTTATTCAGATAGGTTTTTAGCCCCCCCCACCAAAACTTTGGGTAACCTTTAAATTGGGCCCGGGGGTTTTTTAAAAAAAATGACTTAAAGACTCTTTTAAAAAGGGCTTTTTGTGGCTGAAAAATGCAAATTTTAGCATTAAAAAAACATGAAAAAAAAAAAGTGTCTTACAGAATAAGGAACACAGCCCCGGAAACAGGCCCAAAAAGTTCCCGACACTAGCTTGTTCCCGCCCTTTCCCCAAGGGGGGCATAATCTATGTGACGGGTTTTTCCCTTTTAAAAAACTGGGCTGGGTTTATTCCGCAGAAGAAAGGGGGGGGTTTGGGGTAAAAAAAATCAAAAAATTTTTAGTGGAGTTGGTCAGATATTTTGGGTATATGCAATGCTGTATAGTATGTATGTCTTTCAATACGTGCATTATAATAAGTCCTGGATATTTTTACCTTCAATAGATTTTTGATTTGAAAACCCGATCACATTTGAACCTCTGCATTAGCAAGAAAATTCCTCTGTCCCCTGAAACTTGGCAGGTTTTGGGAAAAAAGGCCCTTTTCCCCTTCCCCTTTAAACCTTTTTCATTAAATGTTTTAGGGGGGAATCAATACCCCGATTTCCGGGTGGTTTTTCAAACCCCCCTCCCCCTTTTTGCTAGATTTAACAGCAATAAACCCGATCCTTCCCTTTGGGGTTTTCGGGACCAGAGGGGGGCTGCGCACATTCCCTTTTGGGGCCCGGCACCCCTATCTTTTTTGGGGAAATGCCCCAATCATTGGTATCGGACCAAAACCAAATTCCAAATTTCCCTTAGGGCCCATTTTAAATAATTTTGAATGTCCCCTTTTTAAAAGGGTTTTTGTTTGGGTTCGCCCGGGCCAAACCGCAAAGGAGGGTAGATAAGCACGCCAAAGGGAAACGGAAATTAAGTAGCCCCGGGTTTTTCACCAGAGGCCCCCCCACAAAAGGGGGGATGGACCTTTCTGCGGCGTGAAGGGTACCAGGGCCCCCTATTTCCCCGCTTACTTGTTGCTATGGCCCCCATGGTCGGGGTGGGACAAAATCGTAAAACCCGAGGGGGTAGTCGGAAAAGGCCCGAAGGTCAGGGCAGGGGGGGGGCAACCCGGTTACGTGGTCAGGGGGACCGGGGGAGACGGTCCCGGGCAGGCGGCAAAAAAGGAAAAAATTCCCCGGGGAAAGTAAGGGAAAGCGGACTGGTAAAACGGGTAAAACAAAACGGGCTCCAACCCCTCTCTAAAAAAACAAGGTACGCACCCAACAATCTGCAGAGAAAGGTGGGGCGTATTCCATTTATAGGACCCCCGGCCTCAAAACCAATTAAAGGTGCGGTGGCCTTTAAATCCAACCACCGCCGGGGCGGGGCGCCCTAAGCGGCGGGTTTGGGTCCCCGGCCGCCCGGGAAAAGGGCAGGGGAAACGTTTTAAAAGGGGGCGCGGCCCGGGAAGGGGGAACCCGGTGCCAAAGGGGCCCGGGAAAGGGGGGGGGATGACGCGGGGAGCCGTGGCCCCCCGACGGACCCCCTGCCCGGAGGGGGCGGCCCGGGGCAAAAACGGGCCACCCGGGCCCCCCGGGGCCCCAAAATGGGGGGCCCCCGTACACCCCCCCCCCGCCCCCTGAGTGCCCCTTTTTCCCCCCTTCCCTTTTTTCGAACGGGGGAGAAGTTAGGGGACAGGTTGACCTCCGGTTTTTCCCCGAAAAAGCTTTTGCCGGCCCGAAACCCCCTTTCCCGGGCCCAAAAAGAAAAAAACCCCTTCCCCCTCACGTCCTTTTTTGCCAAACACCCCCCTTGACCTCAAAGATGTTATCAAGTTGGCCACAGGGAAGGGAGACAGGGCCCCGGGAGAAGCGAAATTTACACCCCCAAGGCTTGGGGGCGAAACCCTTTGGGAAAGGGCGTTCGGGAACGCCCAAAATAGGAGGGGCAAGCGGGGCTTGGGAGGACCCGTTTTTAAAATTTGCCGAAACAACAAAAAGGGCCCCGAAACTTGGGGCCTAACTTTTAGCAGGGACCTGGGAAACGGATGTATTTTTGGGGGGACCAACCCAAACCCCTATCACCTTGGGTTAAAAAGGGGCGGAGGTTACGGTTTCCGTCGGCCTGGGGTTTTTTGGGGCGGGGCAGGGGGCCCTTTGAAGGGCCCGATGCCCTTGGTTTTTCCAGAGGGGCTTTGATGGGCACCCCCCCGGGGGACCATTGGGGAGGAACATGAATGAAGTAGCCAGAGGGAGGGGGGCGGGGGGAGAGGGAGCCCAAACCAAACCCCAAAAAAAGGGGGAAAGGCCCCAGCGGATTCGGGAGTCAAGAAAAAATTTAAAGAAAAAATTTTGCCCAGGGGAGGAGGTCAGACCAATTATCCGACGGGCGGAAAAAAAAATTCTAGGTGGGGACCTAAAACTTGGTTTAACCCCCCCTACCTTCCCGGGAGTCAAAAGGGTGGGGTTTTCCGGGCAAAAAATCAAGCTGAATTTTTTCATTGCCCCCATAGAGGCCCCCCCCGGAAAAACTCGGGCACAAACCCGGACCCCCCCCCCATCCGAGATGAAAATGCAAAGGAAGGGGCGTGCAACCGAAAAAAGGGTGGGAAAAAAAGCTGGGCCAAACGGGGCAAAGGGGGAAACTGGGCAGTTTGGAAAAAAAAAGTGGGGCCCTTTTCGAAAATCTATCTTTCACCCACCCAGGTACAGTTTTTTCCCAAAGGGGGCCGGGAAAGGCCCGCAAAAAAATCCCCATGGCTATATGGGGGGCCAAGGCTTTTTCCCCTCCCGGGAGAGGCTGAAGCCCAAAAACCCCCCCAGGGCTGGACGAAGGCCCCTTTATTGCGGGCCCCAAGAGGTTTAAAAGGCCAAGGGGCAAAGTCTCTAACATCACGGGGGAAGGGGGCCCCCCAATTTTTACCGAGAGATTAGCTGCAGGGATTTATGGGAAATTCCCCGGGTTACCAGCTGGTTTTAGAGGGGCAGGGCCCCCCCTTTAGGGTCCGACAGCAAAGGGGACGTACGTAGGTTTTTTCCCCGGGGGGCAGCTGTTGAAGATCCACGGGGCCGCCCTGAGGGGCCGTTTAGGAGGAATTGTTTCTTAAAAGGCGGGGGCTAAAGGCCCCCAGTGTCCCAGGATCTCCAGAGGGCATCCCCCCCTGACGTTCTTTTCGGGTGGCTGAAAATTTAAGGAGGAAGGATTGCAGGCCCCCCCGAAGAAGAGCGACCACGGGGGTTGCCGAAAGGGTTCCCAAAACTGAAGCTAAAAACCCCGGGGAGACAGAAGATTTTTTTGATCCGGTGAAGATTTTCAATGGGGGTTTGGGGACCCCCCCAGTAAGTGGCCATTCTTCCGGGCTAAAATTTTTTGGCCAGAAGTTTTCCCCATCACCGATAAATTTTAAATTTCGTTCGGAGGGGGTGAAATCTTTAAAAAGTTTCCCCCCCCGGTCCGCCCAAACTCCCTGAGGAGGACTTTTGAAGAAAGGGCCTTTCGCCCACACCTACTGAGGGGGGGCATCCACCTTTTAGGGGGCAAATGGGCGCTGTGGGTCCGGGGGGACAGAAAAGGGACCCGAAGCGAATGCTGCTTTTAGAGCTTAAAAAAGGTTCTTGGGGCCCCGGGAGGCCAGGGCTTGGGGTTTGCCCTTTTTCTTGGTTTAGGGGGTACCAGTGGGACCACCAGTGGGGAGAAAATGGGGGGAAAAAACTTCCCGTAAAAGTTAGTGAACCCCCTAAAACGCTGGATGGGGCGGGGAGGGGCCCACCGGTCGGGGCCATTGGAAGGGGCCGGGTGAAAGCTTGGAGGGGGGCCATCTGGGGACCTTGATCCCCAAACCCATGTACTCTAAGGAAAGGGGAAGGAGTTGCGTTTTCAAAAAGGGATTTTTTCAGTTTGGGGAAGAGGGTGGTTTGGGGACGGGACATCTGACACCTGGCGGGGCGTTGGGGGGCGGTGATTTTCCCAGATTTTGGGGGAAATTTAAAAAGTCGTCCAGAAAAGACTATTGAGGGCCCCCGTAGAGCAGGTCGCGGAAGATCTCGGGTTTAAAAAAGGTTTTTGGGAAAACGCCGGAGCGTTACTGAGGGCCCCCAATTTAAAGAGGAGATTAATTTCCCAATTTGGGCCTACGGGTAAATTTAAAAGGGCCCCCCTCCAATTTGCGCCTTCCCGGGTACGGGAAACAGGTTTTACGCAACCCCGTAAATCCAATTTTGGGAAAAAAAAGTTGCGCCAGGGCGATTTAAACAGTTCCAGGGTCAAAGGCAGGGGGGGATCGATTTTTTATGGTGTTTTTAATTTTTGCCCTAATCCATACAGGGCCCGGGGAGTTCCATCTTTTTTTCGGGGCAAAGGAAAAAATCCCTCCCCCGCAGGCAGGAAGACCCTTTCGTTTTAAAAAACCCTTACGGAGATTTTTTCCCAAAAGTACCTTTCCCACATCGCCCTTTGGTTTTTTCGGGACGAAAACGGGTTTGGGGCCTGCCTCGTGGAGGCGTGTAAAACCCGGGGTTTCCCGGTCAATAGGGCGTCCCACAAAAGGGGCCGGGGTGGGGAAGAGTTTTTGGCCGCCCTTTTGGAAAAAAACGTCGGGGGTAGATCCTGGTATGGGGTTTGGGGAGAAACCCGGCAAAGGGGTTCGTAAACTTTGCAGAGGCGGGGCGTAGAAAAAGGACAAAATACCGGGAAAAGGGATTGTGGGAAAGGGGAAACCCGGGGCCCCCAAAGGACAATCTCACCTGTGGGTTTCCCCAGTCCCAGGGGCGGACCCTGCTCCCGTAACCAAGGAAGTCCCCGGAGGATTTTTTGAAGAAAGGGGTGAGGGGCAAACGAGGGGGTTTCAGAGTTCCCTTTTGTTTGGGCGCCTATTTTGCAAGTTTAGGGGCGCTGTGCCCGAACCGAATAGCATCCCCTTTAGGGGGATTGCCAATAACAGGGAGACTAACAGGGTTTTTTGCAAGGGGTCACCGGGGGGAAGGGGCCCGGGAAAAATTGGGGACCAACCCCGTGGCTGATAAAAAATTTTTAGCGGCCCCCCCCAGTTTAAGGGAAAAGGGGGGGCTTTAAAGGTGCTGTCCGGGAAATTCCACGGTAAAGGAATGTCCCACGGGGAAGGGCCCCCTGACACCTGGGATTTCTTCCCGCGGGCCCCAGGTGCGGGCGTTTCCCGGGCGCACCCCCAAAAAGTCCCCCCAAAAAGTGGTCAACCACCAAAAATAGAAAACATAGCTGCCCCCAAACGACGCTGTTTGGGGGGGCCCTTCCCCTTGGGTCAAGTACCCTTTTGGACCTGCATTGGGTTTTATCTTCAGGAAACGTTTGGGGAGGAAGTGGAGGTCGTTTGAAAAAAGGGGGGCCCAGACGAGGGGAGCCGGCGTGGGGGGCCCGGGGAACCCCCCATTTTGGGGGCGGAGCCTTGTTGCCTCCCAAAGCGTTTTAAAACGATTCCCGGGTTTGGGCCCAATGCAATCCGTTCGTCCCAGGGGAGGGGGGGCAAAATCCCGACCCGCGAGCTCAAACCTTAATGCCCCCAAGAGGCCTTTTCCCAAAAGGTTTGCCACCAACGCCCTCATTGTTTCCGGTCCCCGTTCCCCCAGGCTGGGTGCGGGGAAATGCACGAGTTTTGGACCCAAAAAGGGAGTCCCTCCTGACGGGGGAAAGAAGCGAGCCCGCGGGGAAGCGAGGGGGTGCCCCGGCCCCGGTTTTCCTTTGAAACCCCTTTCGGAAAAACCCCCCAGGGAAAGGGTTTTCAGGGTAAACCATCAGGGGGATCTCCTTTGGGCCCACAGCAGAGTGGCCCCCGGGCCCGAGCTTTTCCCCGTTTGGGGGGGGCTTTAAATTTGGAAAGGGGCCCCCTTTGCCCGCCTCGTAAAAATTGATGCCCAAAAATTCGGGTAAGGATGGCATTTGGGTGATGAAGCCTCTGCATTTCTTGGGGTAACCCCTTTTAGGGGGAGGGGGAGCGGGAGGTGCAGAAAGGGGCCGGGGCCCGGAGCAGGTAGGGCCCCTGGTGCAGGAGCAACTTGGGGCAGGATTTGGGGTAAAGCAGCCCCCAGGCGGGGGTAGACGAAAGCCAAGGTTTTGCAAACCCTGGCCCCCAAGCTGGTGATACGCTGGCTTCTGCAGGGACGGCCGTCGGGGGCGTCCCCGGGGTTCGGGGGAGAGGTACCCTTTGGCGGAAACCATGGGCCCAAATTTTACTTTAAAGGGGTTTGGGGGGATTCGCTGGACCACCCCCAAGCCCATGATAGTTAACCCCCGGGCCCGGGAGCGAAATCTAAGTAAACCCCCGGTTTTCCCCTAGAGCCCGTGCCAAAACGGGATGGACTTTTCTGCGGCGTGAGGGGTAAACCTTCCCCCACCCCCGACGTGGCTTGTTTAGCGATGGGCCCCGGGGGCCGGGGTACCGGCGGGTACAAAATTTGAAATCCAGGGGGCCCCCTTTGTCAGGAAAAGGCAAAAAAAGGGGCAGGGCCCGGCGGCAGGGTTTCGTGGGCAAGAAAAAGGGGAAAAGGTCAGGGCAGGGCGGCAAACAAAGGGAAGGTCAGAAAAAAGTAAAAAAAAAGCGGAAATGGTTACATGGATAATCAAAACCATTTTTTCCCCAAAAACCCCCCTAAAGACAAGGTAAAGCACCCCCCAAATCTAGCAGAGACCTTTTTGGGGGGGGTATTTCCCTTTATAGGACCCGCGGCCCATCAATAAAACCAAAAAATGGTTTCGTGGCCCTTTAAATCCAGGGCCACCAAACGCGGGGCGGGCCCCAAAACGGCGGTTTTTTCCCCCACGCGGGCCCCGGGGGCAAGGCCAAAGGGGCGGCGTTACTAGGAAACGCGGACCCGGTTTAAGGGGGAAATGGTTTCCGGGGTTTTGGGGCCCCGGGGGGGGACGCGGGGAGCCCCCAACCCCTGCCGCCCCCCAAAAACTTTCCCCATTTTCCCACTTGGGGGTAAGTCCCCGGGGAAACTTTTTTCTATGCCTTCTTATAGCATAAGGTTTTTTTTGATTGCCAAAATTTTGGAAAAAAAACCCCCCACTTTCCCACAAGGACGATTTTTTGTATGCATATTAAGGAAGTGGGGGAAACCTCCTCTATTTTGGCCAAACCCACAGCTCAAGGGCTGAACCCAATTGACTAAACCCAGTAAAAGGCCCAATATAAGTCCTATGCTACTTGGGAAAGGGTATAAAAAGGTGCAGATAACTAATGAGCACTTTTTTTTACACCAAACCCCTTCCCCCTAGGGGGGGGGAACATTGGAAAAAGTACCAGTTTTACACCAGATTGGGAAAAAAAAAAAAAACAATATTTATAAAAAGGGGGGAAATGCACAAATGCAAAAAAACTGATAAGACAAAACCAAATTACAGTGGGTGGTGGATGGGGGTAAAGGCAAAATGATCATTGGTTATCTGCACCTGTTATATCTCTTATATTGCCTCCTACTGGGTTTAGTCTACTATCCAACCATGGAGCTGTGACTATCGCCTTGTCTTTGTGTTTTTGAGTACATGTCCCATTTTCTGTGAAACCTTGAATATCTGACAGCACTCTTAACTAATAACTTGGATGCTTTTGATGCCACATGGTCTATCTGGGATACTTTTTGCACAACCCATAATCTGTAGCCACTATTGCTTTATCCCATTGGTATTAATTAGGACACTTCTAGCATCTCCCGATCCCCACCACCTACTTCCTTTCTTATTGTGGGAGAGCACAGTCTTGAGTGCACCCTGCAGTAGCCCCGCTCTGTTCTGTTATGTTGTCTGGACACTGAAGTGAGTTCAGCAGTCACAATCCTGCTGGTGTTGCTGGCAGGCTTCATTCCTGCTCATTATAGGGCTATTATATGTAGTCACAGAGCTACTGTGCCAGGGTCAACAAACAGGTCGATCCAGGGGCAGTAAATGTTTGCCACATCCCAACACTGACATTATGGGGTGTGACTAAGTGTGTAACGTGAGTACACTTAGTCACACCCCACAAGTCTCCGTTCATATCGAGGAGAGTATTGCAAGTAGAGGACTACCTGTATATGTTTTTATATAACTCTTTTCTCTCTAAATACTTTATGCAGGGGCATAACTTTCGGATGGGGCCCCCCTCCGCAATTACACCAGGTGTTTGGAAGTTGCGCTAATATGTGTGCACTCCTGCGATGCGGGGGGCCCGGCAGCCCACCGGCCCCATTGACATGTCACCGTAATTGTGGGGCACATTTCGCCGAATATTAAGCGCAGTACACCGTGCAATACGCGGCAAAATACACCCAAAAATAAGCCGTGTGAACATACCCTAAGGCTGAAGGGACTGGGGGGCCTAGACTGGGGGGAGGGATGGTGGCCTGCAGGGCCTGTATGGGGGGCTAAGGGTCAGGAGGGAGGGGCAGGGAGTACTGGAGAGGGGGAACCTGTATGGGCGGCCTACAAGGAGGGCTGGGGGGCCTGGAGGGAGGTCCTTGACAGGGGGGTCCTGTATGTGGGGCCCGGACAGGAGGGAGGCCTGTATGGAGGCTGGGGACCTGGACAGGAGGGAGGCCTCTATGGGGGCCTGGACAGGAGGGAGGTCTGTAAGGGGGCCTGGACAGGAGGGAGGCCTGTATGGGGGCTTGGGATCTAGGGGAGCCTGCATGGAGGTCCAGGGGGGCCTGTATGGGGGCTATGGGGCCTGGAGCTCTGTATGGGAGCTATGAGGCCTGTAAGATTTATACACAAAGAGGAGCTGCCCTGTGTGCAAAGAGGCCTGGCCCCGAGTCACATATCAGCACATAGAGAGGTTTCCTTACACTTACTTCTTCTGTGACTGCAGGGCCCTCCCTCTCTCTGCGCGCGGGCTTTCCTCTACATCCAGGATGAAGTCAGGATTCAGCTCACTGAGGCCACGCCCCCTGGGTGTGCCTCACTGATGTAATCTGTAATCCCGGCTGCAGACACAGAGGGGCCCGCGGGAAGTAGTAAGGAAACCTCTCTATGTGCTGATATGTGACTCTCCGCACACAGGGCAGCTCCTCTTTGTGTGTAAATTCTAGACACTGCACGGCCCTGATTTCCTTGTGAGACAGAGGGGCCCGATCTCAGCGCGCCCCCCTGTATTACATTTGTTTCCGGGCCCCATAGAGCAGGAGCTGAACCACTGGGAGAGCAGACATATCAGCAGCGAGCCCCTTAAGGTCCCGGGCCCCGTGGCAGCTGCTACGTCTGCTCCCCCGGTTGTTACGCCCCTGACTTTATGGTATTTCATTACCTGGCATTGTTCATTCTCAATGTTTGAAATTTACCTACTTGATTTTCAGCTATTCATTCAATATTTATCATATGTATGTTACACATTCTTGTAATATCTATAAAATCTAATAAAACTCAGTCACACAAAAAAATAAGTCACCTATGAGTCCCTGAATACTATCATTTTGACTCTGTGACGGACCAGTGCTGTATAGTCTGCCATAAGATGGCAACCTGAAGAGTGCAAAACTGGTATCTGACTGCTATATGATTACTATATAGTGCACGATAACATGAATTATAGCATACAGTCCCTGACGTGTTGAAGCCTGCAGTTCACATTCTAAACAATAGATGGCCTGGAAGTACAGTGGGAAAGAGTAGGAAATATAATAACCTAGGAAAAGTAGGATAACCATTTAGTTGCTGCAGAGGGAGTGAGTGTGCAAGCAGACCTCTTGCTATGAGGCTATCGAGCAAACAGAGAGACAGAAAGAAAGAGACAGAAGATGCTAGAGACCTATCACATCACAGATGCAGAAAGCAGGTGATACAGACACTGGGGTCAAAACTTCAGAGAGAGGCTTGTAGAATGGATGTGTGGACTGAGAGATGCGCTGCGAAAAAAAACCCAAGCTGCGGATCTCACCGATCTCACTGTAGGCCAGCGAGGGATAAGAGACTACCTAATAGTGAAAAATAGACTGTTTCTAGCTAGCTAGTTGTGTTGTGGCGCTCTACTGCCCCAGATGTTACAACTAAAAAAGCAAGTTTATGCCGCGTCTTCATAACAGGCTTTAAAATACTGTTCAAATTCTAATTACAATCTGATTCGTATTTTACAGTCGGTTTTAGTTTTTTTTTTGGCACGTTAATTGCCTCATCTTTTTCCCACGGTTTTCGGATTTCTGGCACCTGCTGCCATTGAACAGAATTATAATTTGCTGTTTTCCGGGGATTATAGATCATGTTGTAATTATTTTGGTCAGATTTCTGATTTGACAATACAACCTCAAAAAATCAGAGCTTGGATGTCTATTGAGGTCTATGGGGATGGTGTAACGGTCAGTGGAAGTGGATCCTCTGGAACACCGCAAGCGATGGTGTAAGCCCGCTGCAAAGCAGTATGGACTTGCTGCGGTGGATTGCTACAATGTCGCTACCCCTGACGTGACTTGCTTGCCGTGGCTGCCGAGGTGTGGCGTGGTACAGAATAGTAAGGCAAGCTCGTAGTCGGGGACACGTGGAAGACAGGACAGGCGGCAAAGATTCGTAGTCGAGGGACAGAGGCAGAAGGGTACGATACACGGAAATGGCAATAAGACACAACGGAACGCTTCCTTTCTAGGCACAGGGCACTATCGATTCGGCGAGGTGGTAGGGAAGAGGCAGGGCTTAAATAGGAACAGTGCCCGGTGAAACCAATCACCGGCGCGCTGTCCCTTTAAATTGAGCTGCAGCACTGTGCGCCCGCTAGGGGGCGAGCTCGCGGCCGTCTGACAGCAGGAGCGCGCGCCCAAAGCACAGCAGGAGCGTGGCGAGGTAAGTGGGCAGAGCTGCGAGCGCGCCCGCAGCCCGAGGACCGGGTTGTGGCGCTGCTCGCAGCGGGACATGCCGCTGGGGGTGCGGGCTTGCCTGTGACCCGGCACGGGGGTCGCAGGGACACCCGTGACAGATGGTTTACAGATTTTAAAGCATATTGAGTATTTAGAATCTGCAAAAATCTGACTGTGAACCAAACGTGTGCAGACATAGTTCAGTTTATTTTAGGGATTAGAGACACACACTGAGCCAAATTTTGCATTACTTGATCAGACCCGAGTAGTGCGGAATTCTCAGTGTGTGGCATTATTTTTTCCCAATATATATTATTATGTATGAGCAGGTGGAGTTTGTATCCATCATCGTAGACGAATATGATGAACGCTAGCTTGTAGAATAATAAAACTTGACTTTTATTGAGGCATCTAAAATAGTAAACAGCCTTGGACTATGGCATATATTGCAAAAACATATATTGCTGGCTGACGCGTTTCGACGTGAGCGCCTTACTCAGTAGCACACAAATTCAGTTCACTAGCCGGAATAAGTAGCAGGAACCCAGGTGATACTAATTAGAATATCTGGTTCCAAGTCCTTTCAGAATTTACAGATCAAACATGTATTGGCTAGGTATTACAATACAATAAGACCAAGATGTTAAAAAATCATCAAAGCAAATAAAAACAAAGTATAGCAATATGAAAAGTGTATACCATAATTTAGATACAAAAAACTTTCCCCCATCTAATATTGTTACGGAATATCTTGTCTGATATTTAACCCATTAGGCTGCCTGGTTGCCAAAGTGTAGATCCACTTGGATTCACGGCTCAGTACTTTCCTGTGTAAATCACCCCCTCTAAGCGGTCTCACTTTCTATAGCTATGACCTGGAGACTGGAAAGGTCACTATTATGCATAGTATGGAAATATTTGGACACTGACGATGTTTGTCTATTTCAGCATCTGAAAGATGCCTTCTAATACGGGTTTTGAGACTATTAATTGTGCAGCCAACATATTGCAGTACAGGCAGTACATGGACAAAGGTATATAACATTCTTGGAATTGCAATTCATATAATTGCAATTGATATAATTGCAAATTTTATATTATTTACCAGTAACATAAGAAGAAAAGGTATTAGTTTTAGTAATATATCCACGTGTTATACATTTGAAATGACCACATTTAAAACAGCCTTTTGATGCTAACCAAGTATGTGAGATCTGGGAATTACTCAAGAACAAACTTAGAGAAATAATATTACCTATAGTTGGTGCCCGTCCGGAAACAAAATTCACCCCATTTTGAAGGATAATAGACAAATTTTCATGAGAATAAAGGATCGGCAGATTTTTTTTTTGACAATTTTTACTATACGATAATATTGTGGACTGAAGATCGTAGAAAATGTGATAGATTTATGTTCAGAATTTCCTTGCTGTGTTTTTCTTCTATCAGTATTTAACAGATCTTTCCGCGAAACTGCATGTATCTTCTGTACTGTTTTATTCAAAATGCTATGACTATATCCACGATCTCTTAATTTCTTAAGTGTAAGGCTTTTGGGTTTTTTATATTGGCATATTGTAGTGCTATTTCTTTTCATGCGTATTAGCTTTCCAACTGGGATTTTATGTATTATATGCCGTGGGTGGCACGATGTAGCCAATAATGTGGAATTTTGTGATGTGGATTTGCAATATAGACATAGTTATACCAGTTTGAACATTGGCTGAAAGGAAAATGTCCCAAAAAATTAATGGTGTCCGTATGGTAATTAAAGGTAAATTTTAAGTTCATGTCATTTTTGTTGATATACGTAACAAAATTTTAAATAAACTGTATTAGTCCCCCCGTATCAGAATTAGGTCATCAATATAATGTCCATACCATCTGATATGGGCGGTAAAACATTATAATCAGAAAAAAGAAAACACTTTTCCCACATCCCTATAAAGATGTTAGCTAGGGATGGGGAGAAGCGGGCACCCATAGAAGCACCTTATCTTTGTAAATAAAAATTACCATCAAACGAAATATAACTGTGTTTATGTAAAAATCCTGGAGCCAACACAATAAATTCTCTGATGACATTGCTTAATTCACTATATTGTAGCAAAAATTGTACCTGATTGCTAGCTCATGTGGAATGGAGGCATATAATGCAATAACATCGCATGTGAGCCATGTGTAATGATGTTCCCAGGTGGTACGTTCCAAATTAATAATGGTCTGCTTGGAATCTTGTAAAAAACCTGGTAACTTTTTAACCAGAGCTTGAATAAATGATCTAACCAAGCCCACAAATGTTCCCCTAGGGAGCCAATTCCAGACACAATGTGTGAGGGATTATCTCTTTATGTATTTTGGGTAATGAGTGCATAATTGGACAACCTGGATGATCCACAAATGAATGGTCCGCTAATTTTTTTGTGATAGCGACCATATTAATACCCTCTTCTAATAATTTCCTCAATGCTATCTGAAAGCAGTTTGTTGGGTCCTGGGCGAGGGGATGATATGTTAACACATCATCTAAAATTTTATTTTCTTTTAGCCCGAATCTGGGACTGTGTTTAGCCCTCTTTTTTTCTGCCATTCTCCCATTTTGTTTTAAAATTTTTTTTTGCATTTTTAAAAAAAGGGTTTTGGGGCCTGTCTTAGTTTTACCTTGTCTATTAAACTTGGATTTAGAAATGCGATTGTTTTAATTGAGAGAGATCTCTTTCACAGCTTGGAAGAGGTCAAAAAACCCGTGGTTGGATTTTAATGGTTTAAAATGATTTATTGGAACAGAAAAATTTCCGGTTTATCAAGTTTTCCTGTAGGCTTTCTCCCGGGGAAAATCTTGTAAAATTTAGATTTTTTTTTTAAATTTCTTTCCCTCTTGTTTTTTTAATATTATTTTAAATTTTTATCAATTAAGTTTTACTGTTTTAAATTTGGTTTTTCTGTTTTAAAATTTTATACTTTCCAGTATGTCTTTGTACCCAAAACTTTTTGGCGCGATCTGGATGGGGAAAGGGGGTATGGTTCTAGGGGTGAATACTTTTGAGGGGTTTCCCTCTTTCCGGGGAAACCTTACTTGATTTTCAAAGGTATGCTTTTCACCTTTCCGTTTTATGTTTGTTTTTATAGCGGGGGTTTGGGATGAGTCTGTTTGGGACGGGTTTGGGTTTAGGGGTTTTCCCCACATTTTGTATTCCGCATTTGCAGGGGGTAAGGTAAATAACATGCGTAGTAGCGTATGTGGGGGTATTCCTTCACTTTAAAGATTTTAAAGGGTATTTTGGGAAAAAAGAAGGACTCGTTTGGTAATTATTTTTAAAAACGCTTTTGCGCTAGGGTGTTTACAGGGGAAAAACAGGTGGGTTTGATATTTTGGGTTTTTATCTGATGTGTCAGACGATTTTTTTTGCCCTTAGGCGAGAGGGTGCTCCCGGAAATTTTTCTCAAAGTTTTTCCCCTTTCTGTTAATATTTAGGTTTTTCTGGTTTGGTTCCCTTTAGAAAAGGGTTTCCCTAAGTAAAAAGGTGCCAGTGTTTGTTATGATCTGCTGAATTTCCCGGGTACTGGGAGTTGTGTGTAGTTAAAAATTTTAAAGGGTTGAATTCATTTGTTTTTTTTTTTTTATTTTTGGGTTTTAAAATTTGTTTTCCCCGGGATGAGGGTACCTGCTTTTTTTTTTCCCATCTTTCAATAATTTAATAGGGTACCCTTTTTTTTTGAGAAATGGCTCGTCAGTTTTTTGGGTTGTATATTGTATTTTTGATTGTCTGTGCAATTTTGCGGATTCTGGGGAAAACTGACCAAAGGGTATTTTTTTTTTGATCCTTTTGTGTTGGTGGTTGGTTTTTAAAGGGAAAGATAACTATTTAAATTTGTTCTTTGAAAAAGGGTTTTTTGATTTTATTGGTTGTTCTCAAATATTTTGATTTTTAAAATTTTGGGAAATGTGAGTTCATTTGAGTTTGTTTGGGGCTGTGAATGAATCCTTAATCATTGCCTTGGAAAAAAAACCCAAACAAAGCCCAAAAAAAAAGGTCAGCGGGATCCCCCCCGATGCAGGGATGCGAAAACCCTCTTTATATTATTTGGATATGTTTAGATGGTTTACTGGAAAAGTAAAAGATATACTCGAATGACCCCATAAATGGGTTTCCCAAGTGACGGTGGGGACTCTCGAAACCCTTTGCGGTCCTGTTGCTGGGGGGTAATTTGATTATTTCATTTTGAAGAAATTTGTTTTTTAAGATTAGATGTAATCCCTTCCCTAGCGGGAAATTTTTTGAAACCCAGGTGAAAATGGGGGGGTTCTTTATCTAGGAATTCTTTTGGGGGTAGGGGAGGGCCCAGTTCGTTTTTAAATGTTGGGGGACGGGCGGTAAATTTCGAGGGTTTGGCCGGGAATATATTTCTCTTTCCCACTGAGTACCCAACCAGGTCTTTTAAGGCCCATATCTGAGTTTTAAAAAGCTAGGTAACTTCTAAACCCAATGGTTTGCAGCGGGGGGGTCTCCCAAAATGGGACAAATTGGATAATGTAGGGGCCAATCCCTGGGGATTTTCGGTGTTTTTTTTTTGGTTCTTATGGACTTTGGGTAAGGGGATAAAAAAAAGGGGGGTAGTCCCTTCTTTAACATT
Organism: Phyllomedusa bahiana; assembly: GCA_025379985.1. Classification (NCBI taxonomy): domain Eukaryota; kingdom Metazoa; phylum Chordata; class Amphibia; order Anura; family Hylidae; genus Phyllomedusa; species Phyllomedusa bahiana. The sequence continues at coordinate 94,923 of JAODAL010010834.1, forward strand.
TGAGAAAGAAAAATTTTTTTTCTTTTGTTATGATGCCCTGTTCATGGCTTTTTTTTAAAAAAATTGGTATATAATTTTGAAGTTCGCTATATACAGGGGTTCAACTTTTTTGTAGTTTTTTTCCCTCCCTTTAAATTTGGGGGTTGTGCTTTTTTAAATTGAAATCCGGGTTTTTTGGGTTAACCCGCACCTCCTTACCCAGCATTACGTATCACAATCTCACGTTTTTTTTTTGGTTAAAATTTTGAGGTAAAAGCTAGTTTTTTCTTTTATTTGGGGTTAAAATTTTTTGAGGGGTTTTTTTTCTTTATTTTCCCTAAAAGTCACGGGTTTGACCGTCAAAAAGACCGGGATATAATTCCCCTGGGCAGGGGGTGGGGTTAAAAGGGGATTTATTTTTTAAAGGGGGAAACCATCGGGTCCAGAAAAAGGGGGACGTGAGTGCCCGGGGGTGTGATTTTGGGGTTTTTTTTTTTTCTTAAAAAAACCTTTTTTAAAGTGAGTTTCCTGGGGGAATTTTCTGTATGTCCTAAAAACCAAAAAGTCGTCAAATTGTTTGTCGGGGCTAAAACCCAAGACCTTTTTTAAAATATTTTTTTTTAAGATTTGGTGAGTTTATATAAGGATAAATTAAATATTTTTTCAAAAGATTTGGATTTTGCTTGGATGTGATAGTCTTAAAAAATTTAAAACTGGGGGGGTTTTTATAGAGGGGGGATAGAACAAGGCCAGAAAAAGATAGGAGGGGAAATTTTAAATCAAAACCGTTCACGGGAAAAAACCCCCAAAAAAAAAACCCCCTTAAAATAGAAACCCTTTTTTATATTTTTTTTAAAAAACCCAAGAAAACCCAGATATTAAAAGGGCCCTCAAAAAAAGCCAACTATAAAATTACTGTATATTTAAAACCCACAGACCTAAAGTACAAAAAAAAAAAGGTTGAAAATCGGGCTCCCCTTGAAATTCTGGGATCACTATAGCTGAAAGGATCCTGAGGCTGTAAAAAGCAAAGGCTTCTTTTGGGTTTTTTAAAAATGTTTTAAAAGGGATGCGACCCAGCGCTCCAGGAAAGTGACCCGAGATGAAAAAATCTTGATAGATTTTTTCTTTTTTAAAAAAAATTCCCGCACCCTTTATTGGGAATTTTAGTTAAAAACGTTTTTGTTTAAAAAAGCATCTTGATACAGCTTTTCACCGACGCTTTTCGGGGAAGGGGGGTTCCCCCGGGTTAGTCCTGGTGTGACGTAGGTGATTATTCATTAAAAAATTTTGTTTAAAAATATATTTCTGTATTACATTTTAAAAAAAATTATCATAAAAAAAAACCCCCAATAATCCGATGTAATGGTATTGAAATAAAAACCTTATTTAAAATTAAAATCGATTTGAAACCTTATATCATCCCAGGTTACCGTTAATAGGGGAACATGATGCTGTCTTCTATTTAGGGATGGAAAAACCTGGTGTTCAATCTGAACATCCCCCAGGTTTCTTGACAAAATTTTCCCGGTTTCATACCCCCCCCCCCGTGGGGGGTTTATGGACAATTTATTCCACTACAAACAAAAAGGGAAAAACTTTCCCCTGAATGCCCTCTGAAAAGTGGCAAAGAACCCTTTGATATGTTAACCAGTTTGGTTTTTCTAATACGATAGATGCCTTTGATTCTTGTTTTAAACTTTTGGGAAAACTTTTGACCTAAAAAATGCTTGAAACCCAAATGGTACATGTTTTTTCCCATATATTGTTTTTCGTGTGTTACAATTAATTTTCTGGTTTTTTTTAAAAATTTTTCCCTGTTGACATAGCAGTGTTTTTCCTTAGTAGGTCTAATGTTTGGAGGTAATGCTTTCGGTTATGCCCAAATTGTATGAACCCTTACACTCCCAAAAATCTCTCCCCCCGGGATCACTGCCCGAAGGTTTTAATAACTGGGGGAAGTAGATTGGCAAGTGTAGGACCTTTCCCAGATACAAAAATTTTATTTTTATTTTCAATAAAGTTGCGATATTAGATTGCCCAGTCCCAAAAACCCGGGAGGGTTTTTTTTATGATTTTAACGATCTCATAATACTGTTGGGCTATCATAGTGGGAAAAAGTGACATAAATCGAGGAGTATTTTTCCAAAAGGAACCCCATTCTTCCTCTTTTTAGTTCTGGGGGCAATGTATCTCTCCCGGGGTCGTTTTCACCCTTTTCATTGCCGTGGGGCAAAGGGTTTTTTTGGGATATCCCCCGCTTTTAAATCCTTTCCCATTGCCAAATTTCGAGTGTTCTAAAAAAAACCCGCCTTGTGGAGGAGTTTCTCTTTTAAGGGCGGGGGAAAAAAAAAAAAAAAACTCCCCTAAGGGGGGAAAATTGTTTTTTAATTGTCTATGATGTGAAGAATTTGATTTTAAAGATCGGTTTTTCAGTAAATTTTTTCCCAAATGGGGTCACTAAAATTTCAGGAGCTTTGTGGCCCATTAAAGGGCAACATCTAGGAAGTAACTATAATCTTAAACCCAAAGGGGAAATAAATTTTCCCAAAATTTAAAATTATTGTTATTTAAATAGTCAACAAATTTCATGTGGATGGCCCCCTCTCCCTTTTTTCCCCCCAGGAGGAGGTCATGATATATTACCATACCCACCTGATGTGGGGGGGAGAGAGGGGCAGTCCAACGAAAAAAAAAAGAATTCCTCCCATATACTCATGTAGTTGGGTTTGGCTAAAAAGGGGGGAACCCTTTAGCCCCCCTCGCCGGCTCATTGTTTTTTTAAATTTAAAAAAATTAAACAAAGGAAAAATAGGTTTTTATAAAACAAAAAAATCTAACTTTGTATCAAAAATATTGATGGCCGGGGGAAATATTTATATATTTCTTAAAAAACTGACCCCAAAATAAAATATTAGTTTATCATGTGGGATTGAGGGTATAATCCCACAACGTCACTTGTGAGCCAAGAAAAATTCCCTTTGCCCAAAGGGAAATTTTTTTCATGTTTGAAAATAGGCTTTTCGTTTTTCCCTTAAAAAAACCCCGGGATCTTTTTAGGATTGGGGGTTTGGGGGGGGGTATCCACCCCTTTTCCCCAAAAAATCTGTCCCAAAAAAACCTATGCCACCCTTAAATTTAGGTCGGGAGAGGGGGAGGGAAAAAAAATTATGGGTTTTTGGGGAAGGATGTTAAAATAGGGGTTATTGGAAATTGCCCTACAGGTTTTTTCAGCTAATTTTTTCCCAATAGCTTCCCATATTGATTCCCAAATCTAAAAGGTTTTTTATTTTTTTTTTTGTAACTCTAAAGGAGGGATAGAGTGTTTTTTCCCTTTTAAGTGTAGAAACTTTTAGCATTTCAAAATTTTAAAGCCTTTATAAACCCGCAAATTTATTTAAGGGAAATTTCCCCCCCCCCTTATTTACTGGTTGTTTAATTTAAAATCCTGTTTTTTCCCGTAGTTTCTTTAGGCCCTTTTCGTTTTTCTCTGGTACTATTTTTTCGAATAGTTACTTTTACATTTTTTTTTTTGATTTTTTCATGGAGTTCAGAGGTTTTCTCTCAACGCTCTCCTGAAAAATTAAACTAGAACCCCAACGGTTAGACTTTGGGTAGGATAAAAAAGCTCCCTTTTTCCTTTGAAAAATTGGAAAAGGGGTCAAATTTTATCTGGCTGTCTCAATCTCCAAATGTCTCAAGAAAGAGATGGTTAAAAGTTTCTTCATTGCTTTATATGTATCTAAGAAAAACCCAATTTTCATAAGAAATAGTTTTAATGTTTCTTGCGCATCAGAGAAAAGATTTTTTATTTTCGAAGACGGTGCAAATTTGTTTAAAAGTCCAAAAAGTCGATCAAAACGAATTTAGTGGAGGTTTAAAACCCAGTCCCCTTTTATAACAAAATTAATTTTTGGGGTTTTTGAGATATTTTAACTCGATAAATTTAAACCCCAGGAGAACCTTCATGGAGTTTTTCAGCATTTTGGGTTCCCTGTTTTTTGCTTCCCCCCGCCCCTTTCCCTTTTGGGGTTTTTTTAAGCCCCATTTTCCGTACGTTTTTTTTTGTAGCGGGTTGTTCTAGTGCTTATTTTTTTCCCCGAGATGTAGCATACAGAGGTTTCTTCAGTTGTCGAAAAGGGTTTTTGGAATCATCAGTATTAAATTTAAAAACCGCAAATTTAAACACGGTTCCCTCTGTTGCGGTTTTCCCATAGTTGGGGGAAAATCCTTGTTGTTTAATATTTGGGAAATTTGGGCCTTTTTTCCAGAAACCAGGTAATACCCTTTTTTTTATCATAGTCCTGCGAATCTCTCCCCCCCCCCAAAAAAATTTTTGTTTTATTTGTAATATAATATTTTCTAATTTTTCCGATTCTTAAATTTTATATTCCTCCAATTTTTTTATTTTTTCTGAGAGGTTTTGAAGGGTTTTTATAGCACCTTTTTTTTTGTCATAATTTCCCGTATTAAATTCCATTAATTTTTTTTGTTCTTGAGGGTTTTATTTTAAAAGGGTTTCATTAACTTTAACCCCCTTTAAACCGAACGCCTGGAAAAATAGTTAATGGCCCCGAACATTTTTTTAGTTTTTTGGCCCCCCTTGCATTTAAACAGTTTTTAAAAATTTTTTTTTTTTTTCAAAGACGCCAGTTGGATGAGGCCCCGTTTTATTTAAGACAAGTTGTACTTTATAAGGGAATTAAGGTTTTAAAAAAAAAATTCACTTATAAATAATTTGGGGTATTTTTTTTTTTTCCAAAAAATTTTTTTTGGGTTTTTTTATTTTTTTTTTTTTCCCCATTAAAATTTCAATTAATAACTTGTTAGATTAATTCTACAGGTTAATTTCGGGGTGTTTTGGTTTCCAAATTTTTTTTAGGTTTTTTTTTTGCGTGTAATTTATGTACAATTATTTTTTTTTTAAATATTTATTTTTATTTTATTATTTTTTTTTTTTTTTTTTTTTTTTTACATTTTTATTTTTTTTTTTGTACTTTTTTTTTGACCCCTGAAGGGAGGAAGTTTAAAAAAACATTTTTTTAAAAAATTTTTTACACTGTAATGTTTGATATTCATATATGCTAATAATGTAATCTGTGTCAGTCTGACACGGCGTGATTGGAAAAGCACCGGGCGTCCTAATCATGGCTTCATCACAGACAATTGGGGCCATGTGGCCCCCCGGGGGATGTGCGCGGTCCCTGAGTCGTCGGGTCACCGGGTTTTCCCGTTTCACCCGAAGGAGGGGATCCTTTGATTGCGCTTGCGGTAACGCACGCCGCTAAAGGGGTTAAAGCATCGGGTTGCGGGGTTTCCCCCGTACCGGTGCCCGCAGGAAATGCTCTGGGATAGGGGTGTGTTCAGCCCTTTTCCCCAGCGCAGCTGCGGCCGGGGCCCCCAAAACCCATGTTGCAGCCGTCAAAAGACGCGTGCGCGAACGACCCCACCCGCGCCGTAAAAAGACGGTGCGCGGTCGTTAAGGGGTTAAAAAGAGAGTCATGGTTTTTCCCATCTACATTGAAATCCCCCATATTGGGATTTTTACACTGTTTTTTTACCCTAAAACCTTCGGGATCATTTTCCTATCCACATAGGTTTGTAGGTTGTCTGCTCCCACCATATCCTTAACTCTTTGTTCGACAATTTTCAAGTTTGTGCATAAATTCTTTTAATTTCCCGCCTTGTTCAGAGTTAGATTGCGGGCGGGATGTCGTTGCAAATATTTGTGCTGCTTTTTGCTGGCGTTTCGCTGTTACCGAAGCAGAGTCCATTGTGTATGATACCGAGTTAATTTAAAGTTAAATGCTTACTAGCTGCTGTTACTTGTATTGATAGTCAATCATTTGCAAAACTACTTTTAGAATTGCTTGTTAAAGGAAAATACTCCTTCTATCAGGAGCACGTTTTTAACGTTGAGCTTCACGGCAAACAAACACAAACAACAAGTGTTGTAATCAGCTCCCCTGAAATTCTCGATCACTATAGCTGCACGGATCCTGAGGCTGTGAAGCAAAGGCTCTCTCTTGAATTTCAAATGCTTGAAAGGATGCGATCCAGCAGCTCCAGGTAAGTGATCCGAGATGAAAGAATCTTGATAGATTAATTCTTTTTAAATAAATTCAGCAGCTTTATTAGACATTTAGTTAAAAACGTATTGTTTCAAAAGCATTTATACAGCGTTCACGGGAGCGTTTCGGGAGGCGTGTCCCTTAGCCCTGGTGTGACGAAATGTGATTCGTAACTTCCCTTTTAATATCATTAACAATTTGCATAAAAATATTTTTTTCTGTATTACAGTTAAAAAACAATTATCATAGAAAAAACGCAATAATCCGATGCTAATGGTATATGTACTCATAACCTTATTAATTTAAACTCGATTTGTATCTTATATCAACATGTTACCGTTAATAGTGGAACATGATGTCCTGTCTTCTATTTAAGCCGAGGGAAAACCCTGGTGTTCAATCTGAACATCCACCAGGCTTCTCTTGACAAAAGTTTCCGTTTCATATCCCACCCCGTGGTGGTTTAGGACTATCTCTATTCCCTAAAAAGAACCTCCCGATTTTGCTGTGCAATCAAATATGGCAACTTTATTGATAATCAAATCAAATTTGTATCTAGGAAAGGTCCTAATTTCCCAATTTCTCCCCCCTATTTATTACACATCGGGCGCGATTGGGGGGAGAGATTGGTTGAGTGTTAAGGGTTAACAATTGTGGGGCATAAAGATGATTACCCCAAATCATATGAGCCTCTAAGGAAATCACTGCTTGTAAAAGGGGAAAGAAAGTTTTAAAAAAAAAACCAGTATAAAATTGAAACTACACGTAACCAATTATTAATAACATGTACTTTTTTGTTGCAAGAAAGTATGTGGGTCACATTTCCCAAAACTGTTTAAAAAACAAGAATCGAAAGGGCTTTATTGATATTGAAAACAAAATGGTTTTAACATATCAATGGCTTCTCGCCACTTTGCGGGAGGAAAAAGGGAATGTTACCAGTTTTTTGTAGTGGAATAGGATAGTCATAAACCCACGGGGTGGGGATATGAAACGGAAACCCTTTTGTCGAGAAACCCTGGGGGTTTTCAGATTGAACACCGGGTTTCCCCAGTCGGTTAAAATAAAAAGGGCCCCATCATTTTTCCACTTTTAAGGGTAACATGTATGATTAAGAGTAAAAAATGGTTTAATTAAGAAAGGTTTAGAAACATATCCCATTAGATCGGATTATTGCGTTTTTTTATGAAATTGTTTTTCTGTATTACAGAAATTATTTTTTATGCAAATGTTAAAGTTTAAAAAGGGAAAGTTACGAATAAATTTCCGTACACCGGACTAGGGACAGCCCCCAAAAAAGGTCGGAGGGCTGTATAAAAGATTTTTTAAAACAATCGTTTTTAACTAAATGTCTAATAAAGCTGTAATTTTATTTAAAAAGAATTAAATATCAAGATTCTTTCATCTCGGACCCACTTACTGGAGCGCTGGTCGCACCCCTTTAAAACCAGACCAAAAGTGGGTTAAAAATTTAAAAAAAAATAACTACCAAGGATATATAGCCAAAAATTTTTTGGGAAAAAGGGGAGATAATTGAAAATAAAAAAGGGGATGGATAAGTAAAAAAAAAAATATATTGTAAGAGAAAGTCCCCGTTTGAGGCCTTATTGATTGCTAAACATCTGGAATTTACTTCCAGGAAAGGGAGATAGAAAATTCTAAGAGAATATGGCCAAATAAATAAATTTAATTTAAACAATACTAAATCCAAAACCCCTTCAAAGCAGAGCACCCGTCCCGAAAAGGACGACCCCACCTATCGAGGGCTCCCTAAAAATATTTAAAAAGTTCACGGTCCATAAAATGATCTTAAACAATGTATTATATTTATCGGGTTTCCAAAATTTTATTTCAGACCAAAAAGTATAGCAATCCCCACGCGTTTCCCCCGTGTTCGGTTCATCAGGGGTGTAGAAAAAGAAGCTAATTCCATTGAAGGCATGATGAGGCCCTAAAGAAAGTGACTAAGTTGCTCTTTATATATCTCAAACTCCCCCCAACATATGTATAACCAAGGAAACATGCAGGTATTTAGCTTAATACAAAGAATAAATTGGTGAGAACGAGCCC